>JAQRGA010001686.1:0-11386 GCA_029237695.1 Conchocele bisecta
TGTCAGACAGTAGTGCGCTTGCCGGAATAGTGCGAACAATGAAAGCGCTAAAACGTGTCATAACTGTTTGGGCTGAGAAGCGGGGCCCATTGGTTGAGGGGCACTATGAATATTCTTTCGGTGCCAAAGCGAGTAATAAATGTGGGGGATACACTATGACAGCCGCAGGTGAAGTTATCCAAATGGCGGTCTGCTCGGTTAATGGTAGTTGTAAACCTGTGGGCGCGGTCGCGATAAATATTGTAGTAGATGGGGAAGAACGGGGGGTTGGAGTCACTAAAATCTCTGGAGATAGTTCGACGGTGGTTTCGTTCTCCGGTTATGATCGAATTAGACTTTCCAAAGGTAGTGTTATTAACTTTGTTACGAAAATCGGTGACACAGAGAGTTCTTCTACAATTGTCTCATTGTTAATTGAACTTATTTTGTAAATACTAATATATTGAAAATCATGAACGAATCAACGCTTCCAATTGTCAGTACCACTCCATCAACACTGTGTACAATTAACGAAAGAAGTTCAGATTTTAGGTTGAATAATATCGTCGCTATGCAGGATATTTTAGTTAGAGAATATACAAATAGAAAAAGAAACGCTAAAAAATATAGACGCGCGGTGAACATGGCTGAAGCATCTAGCACGGCTCTGGCGAGTGTTTCTGTGTTGTGTGGGGCGGGGACAGCTGCAACTATATCCACCATTATAACGGTTCCTGTAGTGGGGATTTTATGTGCGATGTCGGCCGTTTCTGGGTTGTTGTGTATGGTAATTAGGGCGTCGGGTGGAAAACTCGAGAACAAATGTAGAAAACATGATAGAATATCTGTTCTCGCCAGGTCGAAGAAAAATACCATCGACGTTATGGTGTCCAAAGCGTTGGCCGATAAGAAAATATCAAATTTAGAGTTTGAATCCGTGGTGGAAGAAATGGGGAGATATGAAAAATTAAAAAATGATATAAGAATCAAGGTGCGTGCCACCATGCCCAAAATTGAGTGTACTGATTGGGATAAATTTAGGGAAAAACTTGGAGATAAAGTCGGAAGAAATGTTACAGCACCAATATAAGGAAAATAATTAATTTGCTTATATTGGTGCAGTAAACAAATTTACATACCTATACAATATGTGTTTTTCACTGAGAATTACGCCGTAATCGCATAACAAATTCAGTCGAGGATTACACTGTAATCGCCTGTGTAAATTGATACACTCGGCTATAAATTAATTAGTAGTTTGTTTTTTTTCAATAATAATTTTTCAATATCTTTATAAGCGATATCGTAGAAATGTACATTCGTAAACGAATAATTGGGTTTTAAAATGTCTGTATAATACACCTTAGTTTCATATCCGATACGCATTATCCGTCTTAATGTTTGTATTTGCCTCTTGTATAGTTGACATAATTGCCGGTATAATATTGGAAATGTAACGTTTTTATCGGAGCGTAATAAATTACGCTGGTATTTCATGTATTCGATATCACCTAGTATTCTCATTTTATAGAATTTATATACAGGATTATAACCCCCGTAAGCTTCGTAAACTTCTTCAACACAGTCAATAAAAATTTGCAATTCAAATTGTATTGTATTATCCATTTTCTCTAATAATATTGGTACTTGTTTTTTCTGTTCAATTTTCCAATTTTATAAAATTAGTTTGATAATGTTTTTTTTACAGTGTTTTAATGCTGTAGAAACACCGTGACTTATTAGATCGATTCTATCTTTCTAACTGACTTTCCGATTTGAATTATTACTAAACGATGATACTTGCGAGCACGTAATCCCTTGTTAGCCATTCGATGAGTAGCCTGAGTGCCACAGCATGGTGGACATAGCAATGACTCGGCTTTGGTCCCTGCCCCACAATGCCGACATGGGCGAGGTGAAACGGAACCTCTTCGCATCCATGCACGGTGATGTTTGCAATATTCGTAAATACCGGTGCGAAAACATCTCTCGTGACTACCTGTCTTCAACCACGCACACTTAACTAGAACCATTATGTTGTATATATATACTAAGTATAACATAGGGATTCTTATCTCCAATAGGGTGTATCTTCTCATGTCATAAATATATGGTCTCGCGGTTGATGAAAAATATGGTCTCATACATACCCGCCGAATAATAGGTGTGTTTTTTTTAAAAAAATACAATTATGCCTACTCCCCCCTTTGTGTTTTGAAAAAGTAAAATTATGCTTACTCCCCCCTTTGTGTTTTGTAACATTAAAATTATGCTTACTCCCCCCTTTGTGTTTTGAAAAATTATAATTATGCTTACTCCCCCCTTTATGTTTTTTTTTTGAAAATTACTCCCATTCTCATAAATATTCTCATAAAATGGAGGAAATCCAAGCAGTATATAAGAGTCACAAATGATACCACCATGTGGTGGGGGGCACCGCGCGTATCCGGTGTCTTCCAGTGGGTGGTGGTATCATTGTGACTCTTATATACTACTCAAAGTTGTCCAGTATATATGTCTGAATAACACACACTTCAGTGGGGTACTTCTCCCTAAGAACGTGTACAAATAAGCCGTGTTTCAGGTATCCCGACCGACCCTGTTTTTTTGATGTGGTCGTAATTTTTTTCATTCATTTAAAAAAACTAATGAAATAAATTGTTACCTCAATATTATTTATGCAAAAAGTATTTTTAACTATACTCAACAAAACTAGAAACGTCCCTGTTTTATAGCCGGTGTAGCTCTGTCTATGTATGTACCACATGTTCAAAGTACATGTATTTTCAACCGTGGCGATGTTCAGAATACGATCGTGTAGAGTTTAGCCGATACACACGGTTTACATAGCGGCCAGTGACCGGAACGTTGATTTCCACTTCTTGCACGTGCACGCTATACTTGTCATCGATAAGGTGATTCAGTTCATGTCGTACCATTCATGCGATAGGGGCTATTAGGAAAATTAAAAAACTTTTTTAATTTTTCACTGTTTTCGATATGCCACGGCTTTCCGAAAACGAGCGAAATCAGGCAATTGGGATGCTTGCGGGTGGGATGGCCGCCAGGGCGGTCGCGCCTCGGTTTGGTTGCTGTCGGAAGACGATTGATCGTCTTGCAGCCCGGTACCAGCAGACTGGGGCTGTTCACGACCGGCAGCGACCTGGTAGGCCTCGTGTAACGACGGCTAGAGCCGATCGTTACATTACGTTGACGCACTTACGTCAACGTCGATTGGCAGCCACAGTCACTGCTAGGCGATACGGTGTCTCAGGGCAGACCATTCGCAACCGGTTACGTCGTAACGCCCAACCAATCCGGGCACGCCGCCCGTACACTGGTCAGATAATGACCCAACGTCACCGTGCTGCCAGACTGTTATGGGCGCGACGTCATCAGAACTGGAGAAGGGCTGACTGGAACCGAGTTTTGTTCACCGATGAATCTCGGTTCACAGTTAGTCATGCTGACGGAAGATTACGGGTATACAGGCGTAAAAATGAAAGGTTCACCGATTGTTGCATTGTTGAGAAGAACAGGTTTGGGGGAGGGAGCGTAATGGTCTGGGGTGGGATCATGGAAAACCGGAAGACAGATTTGGTTGTTGTACAGGGCAACATCAATGCACAACGTTATGTTGCAGATGTGCTAAATGCACATGCCTTACCATTTATCCGTCAGCATGGTCCTGGTGTGACATTGATGCACGACAATACCCGCCCTCACGTAGCCAGGGTCACCACTCAATACTTACAGCAAAACAACGTCGACGTCATGCAATGGCCCGCGGTCTCCCCGGATCTCAATCCCATTGAGCACATATGGGATGAGCTGGGCCGGCGCAAAGCACGAGCTAACCATCAGATTGACAATGTTCGCGATCTTACACGGGCGTTACAACGGGAATGGAGGAATTTGCCCAACGCACTGGTATTGCGTTACGTCACGTCGATGCGGCGTAGGATCATTGCATGCATTCATGCAAATGGTGGCCACACTCGGTACTAACGAGATTTACTGAATTTGCCACATTACTTATTGAAATTCCATCTCTAAACATTAAGTAACACATTTCTGAGTTTTTGTGATTTTTGATTTTGACCCCTACCGCCCTTGGCCGGTTATCTCTCGAATATTTAACAAGATATCCAAATGCAATTAATTGGCTTTCATACAGAAATGAATGAACTTGTTTTTCCATTTTGATTTTTAAAAGTAACCCTTTTGGTTTTTGATGAATCTTTCCTTAAACATGGAGGGACGTTTCTAGTTTTGCTCAGTATAGTTAGTCATTGCTATGCACAAAGTGTGTTTTAAACCAATACTGTAAGTATAGCTAATATTTAAAACAATATTTGTTAGTTTTCACTTATGTTTGCCTAAACAAAATTGACAACCTACCGACCAAACCTTTTTTCAGCATGTAACCTGAAACACAGCTAATTTGTTTAGGCCTTATTAGTTAATAAAACTTAATACAGTTTGCTATTGTAATTTAGTGATCATTTTATTGTCGCGCCCGCTTAAATTTCGGAAAGCGCGATAGAGCTTGCAAGTTGTTTATTTTCTCTTCAATATGGGTGAACTTGTAAACAGTATTGGCGTTGTATTATTAAAACTGAATAGTGTAGATAATGTCTAGGTTTACTCCAGTGTAAGTGAATGGGATTGATCCATGATAATTCTCCGGCCAATCCGTTTGTTAGAAAATGATTTTCACACTAGTCCGTTTATTAAGCCGGCTAATCTGGAACTACATAAAGTTTGCAAATATTGCTGTAGAGTCTGTGGTGTTAAACATGTTAAAACTGTTAATACCGGTTAATACTGGTATGTGGCTATTGACCGCTATTCCCTTTGATGTCCAGCAGATATGTTGGCAGTAATACACCCTTTGTCATCTGTTGTTTTGAATATTTCAAATAGTTTCACTAAAGCTTGTTACTCCAACATATTAGAATCACCTCATTGATTTCGCCAAATACAGTTCATGCTTTGCATGACATTTCATTTGAGTTTCGGATTTATCGCTTTCGCATTGTGCACTCCTTCAGGGTGCACATACAACTGGTATACGTCCTCTGCGGGGCTCCGCACCGTACATACGACAGTAATCACATTGAACACGTACAAATGAAGCTGATATATTTGAGACATACACATACTATATAACAACAGGAAACCTACAACAGGAGACCGTGACAAGCACTTGAGTGAGATAAATATGCACTCGAAAGAACAGGCGTCAGTGGAAAAAGGGGTCAAGTTAGAACTTATACCCTTTTTATTACTTTTACTGAGCTCTCCAATGGGACGTTTTCAACTCGATATAAATCCTTTCGTTCTCAGGCATATAATCAAAGTATTATTAAACGAGGTTCGGAACTTGCGAGCGTTATAATTTGGGAATGAAATAGACCAAGACCGTATTACCACATCCGTGTCATAATAATTAATAAAGATGACAAGCAATAATGAGGTAATTCCGCGTTCATGATTGAAGAACGTTTGAATATTTCAATAATAAAGTGTCAGTTAGGTCGTATGGTGGCGTATTTCTGTCATCCGACAACGTGATAGCTACATGTAAGTCGTTTAATACACCTTATATGTTGCTGTGACTGGGAAAATGGGGCATATGGGCTTTGTGACCAGTGTAGCTCCTTATTTAAATAACATAACACAAGCATGTAGCCTGACAACTATCTACATTGCTTGCTAAAAGCATGTCGGGTGTTTCATTGATGGAATGGCGAACAGTGCGGATGCAAGGCTGATATGAATCTACATTGGTCGCAAAACTGATAAGCCCCATTTTCCAGTCACATCCATATTATGTTATCTTAACTGCACAATTGCATGTATCATGCAGGTCAAGCCGACATACTATTTACTTTGAGGGAGAAATCTTCAATTTTAGGATAACTTTATTAATTTTATTATACAGAATTTATTACATTATCACAGCTATTATGGCTGTGATAATGTAATAAATTCGGTATAATAATTATCCATAATTTCAATCATCTAATATATGCAGTCGTTAGTTCTATATTAAATAATGCATTTCAGGAAAAATAAATGATTACTCCATCAAAGTATACTTTGCTAGAAAAGTATACTGTGCAATGTTGACGAAATCGGCTACAGGACGGGTTAAATCTGACGAGACATGAGGCCATAAAAAGTATTTTGGTTCTCAGATAACACCGCGTCAGAGAAATGCCTGCGCGTCGAGCATGTTACCGTCATGGCGACATATAATCTTACTGTAAATTCGCCACATGATCAATAAAAAACACTACCATTCAAAATGTTATTCCAATCATGTCGGATGAACATATGGTGATTGTGCACGTCTACAGACGTTTAGTAATATTATAGAACATACATGCATCTGGCGACTTGAAAAAAATCGGATTCGAAAATCTCAAACAATAACAAAATATTAAAAAAATGCGCTCTCTCGCGTCACATTCAGCAAACAAGTGTCTGAGATCAAACGTATCCCTTTTATGGTCTTAATACTAAATTTTGCCAAAAACGTGATACTGTCCACTAGTTTAATACATTTTATCTCGTCTTGCTCAGTTTGTAATTCGTATTGACGTGATACTTATATTAAGTCGGCATACTCATTTAATCTGGCGAGAAAAGTGTCGAAATTAAATTAAAGGTACATGCCCACTCAGTAGGTACAAACTGTTCTTTATATCAGAGACATCATCTGCGACATTTTCTAGCAAAATAAATATTCATTCACCATTACTCCATGTATTGATTGGCATTATTATACATTTTAAATCAGACGTAACTTTCCACACTGATATCAGGGGCGATAACCGTGTTTCATTAAATTGTTAACGGACATTTATATGTATTCTCTGCATTTATTTGTTGATTTTTTTTAATTTTTTTTTTATTTTTTTTTGTTGATGTGCAATGGATATACATGTACTTTATAATCTTAATCTATCGCAAATATTATGTTCTTCAGGTGATGCATTTACTAGTAATTAGTATAAACAATTAAAAAATACCATGCCTCATTTGCATATGAAAATAGCCGGATATCACTGCGAGTCACTATCAGTAAAATAAACATTACTAAATGATTATATCCGTATAGCGGGCACTTGTGATTTTTATAACTGGTGTAATAGTGACAGTTATACACTTATTTAATTCCTATCAAGAACATTATGTACCTACTGAGTGGGCATGTAATATTTAAAAAGAATTAATTGTCACATATATAATAATACCGCGTTTTTTTTAAATTTCGTCTAATTTATCTCATTCAATGTATCACGCCCTGACCAATGTGACGCAGTAATTAAGTATGTCGTTAAGACGATTTATACAATGCATTTACACCTTCCATAAATTCGTTATGGAAACAAACATTCAACGTATTTCGTTTATATATCGCACAATTACGTTAGCCCCATGTGACGTCATCTGGCCTTCAACGAGCATAGTTTGAAATTTAAACGTTTTGCCCCGATACATTTTCCAAAAAAAGAAAAGTTTATGCCTGTATTAAGAGAACCCAACTATCACGTTACCTTGAAGTAGATGGCGGATATATGCCACCATAGGGAAGTATGTACATGACGTATTACCTGCTTTCTGTATGGCGCAGCGTCATGAGAAAAACTGGCCTATTTGCATTTTGTGGTGCAAACTCTGATAACTTTAGTAGCGATTTTGTTGGTATGGTGGTTAACCCTTAGACCGCTACTCACAACAATTGTCGTCTGCTGTTGCTTTTATATCTTGCCTTATTTCTCAATAAAACGATGGTTTGACAGCATATCAGAATCATTTCCAATGGGAATGATTCTGAAGTGCTGTCAAAGCATGTTGTAAATTATTCTAAAGTGATGTTAAAGCATGCTTTTGATGATACAAATGGAAAATAGGAAATAAACAGCAGACGACAAAAAAATAAGATAGCGGTCTAAGCGTCAAGTACGGATATTCCATCTCTTCGTTCAATCACAGAGGGGAAACAACTATGAAAACGAATATTCTTGTTCGTCTATTCCTATCTACGCCGCGTTGAGTTGACAATTAAGAATCTTAAATTTCATTTCTTCTTTCCTACATATGACGCCATGGTTTTAGGGTTATGGTGTATATATATATCTCGGAAGCCGCGGAGAGACGGATAATTTAAGTCACCTCGGCCGGAGTCCTTACTTTGTTACCACATGTGTCCAACGTTTTGCTGAGACTAGTTAACTGTAAGTCCGATTCGGTACAAAGGAGTCATTTGGTATGTTTTTCTATGGACGCATCTGTACCGACTCGGACTTTCGGTAAACTTCCCAGCACAACTTCGGACAATTGTATTTGTTACTCTTAAAAATAGGTGTTTCACATGACTGAATGAGGAAAAGTACTGACCTTGAACAGAATGTGCAGATGCGCATTCTTACCCGAGATCAAATCGCACACGCCTCTGGTCTGATAACGATATATATTGCGTGTTACGTTTAGACGCATGACAGGTGAATCATTGATATAATGGCGATCATTGAATATCCGGATCAGACTGTGCGGATTAACAGGTTGATCTGGATCTACACTGGTCGCACAAAGCTCATACTATTCACATTGCTCGAGTCAGAGCCACATATAAGACCAAGTTAGTAAGTAAGATTACTGCCCAATTAGTACATAAAGTATGTTCAATAAAAAGGTTAATATTTATGATACAATGAGACGACACTAATTAATGATTAACCTTTTCATGATTGCTATCTACGATCTGAAAAAACAGGTATTAGTTCATTGCTGGCCATTGTAGACCCGGAACACTACGCGGTTTCACGTAAATGTAACATGGTGATAATAATGCAAAGTATTTTATTGAATGCGTATTCAAGTTCGTTGGCTCACTGACAGAATGGCGAACACTGTAGAACATGTATGTCTACAGTGGTCCCTACGGTAATATTAGCTCGACTTTCTCCGTGACAAGTTGGTATTATTTCCTGAATGCGACGTATCCATCAAATCTATGTGTACTGCCGTTGATGTTGAAACTATATCCCGTCAACACGGTGCGTATGTGTTGTGAAACACTGTGTCGTGAATTTGTTTTGATATCCTGTCAATACGATCGATAAACACTGCGTATGAATAAGTGCGATGACAGGGGTTATGTTTTTGCATTTTAAAGCCATTTGTAGGTGTAGACGGGATAAATAGAATAGTAGGTTACAGTCGAGCACATCCCGTTTCCGAGCTGCGCCAGATATGTTTTCCCATTAACGGCACTAACCTACTATTCTCTATTTATGTATTGTACAACGATTATAAACATGCGCGATAGTACGGAGACCCGCAAGGGACATGGATTTTGTTTAGTAATTCGTTCCCATGAAATAACAATACGTTCCCTCAATTTAACAATTCGTTCCGTCGAATTAACAATTCGTTCCCACGATATAACAATTCGTTCCCTCGAATTAACAATTCGTTTCCACGAAATGACAATTCGTTCCCTCATTTTAACATTTCGTTCCCTCAAACTAACAATTGGTTCCCACGATATAACAATCCGTTCCTACGATATAACAATTCGTTCCCTCGAATTAGCAATTCGTTTCCACGAAATGATAATTCGTTCCCTCAGTCAACATTTCGTTCCCTCAAACTAACAATTGGTTCCCACGAAATAGCAATCCGATTCCCACGATATAACAATTCGTTCCCTCGAATTAACAATTCGTTTCCACGAAATGATAATTCGTTCCCTCAATTTAACATTTCGTTCCCTCAAACTAACAATTGGTTCCCACGATATAACAATCCGTTCCCACGAATTAACAATTCGTTCCCGTGGGGGCGAATTGTTTTTTCGTGGGAACTACTAGTAATTGCTAATTCGCGGAAATGTTAAATTGAGGGAACGAATTGTTATTTCGTGTGAACGAATTAATAACAAAAATAATTCTACATCGCCTGCGATAGCACTTACGAGGGGTGTTCCATAAATAATGTCACTTGTATCTGTATTTCTATATCTCAAGTAGTTGTGATCATTTTATGATACGATGTCTTTCAAAATACTCACCTTTAGCTGAAACACACCTTTTTAGCCGTTTGATCCAGTTTTGGAAACATTTTTAACATTCACACATCGGACTGATAAACAGTAGATTCAAGGGCACTTCTGGAATTGTACCTATTTCCAGATAAGTGATTTTCTTTCAACTTTGGAAGGAAAAAGAAAAGTAGCAAGGGTCGAGGTCTGACGAATGAGGATGTGTGGTCTGACGGTGACCTTCACTGACTAAAAAAATCAGTCACAATACGTGCCTTATGATCTGGTGTGTTGTTATGCAAAAGACAACGTGCTTAAAGAGGAAGTAAATAGAAACAATAAATTTCAACATATGTTTTGTAAACTGGTAGATAATGGCAATTAAAACCACATGCAGAAAACCCCATCCAACAATTTTAATCCGATTAAAAGCTATGCAAGTTTTAATATGTGTACATTTTATGCAAATGTATGCAAATTATTTCTAACCCTAAAATTAGAATAAAAAAGAATTAATGCAAATAAAAATATTTTTATATATGTTTTTCTTTTTATTTGATAATACATTATTAATTCCATGTAATAATAATAATATTTTTTTTAAATAATTGATCATTGATGACGTCATATTTCAGCTAATTAAAAAATTCAAAGCTGTGTAACTTGTGAAGTATTTGGTATGTTTGCATGCGGTTTTCAGCATTCAGTTCATCTTATCGAATTATATCATTTAAATAAATAAAACACAGTTGTTTTATTGATGTTTAAGTCCTGTTGTGGGGCGGTGGCTTTTGTAGTACTTCTTCAATTTGTTTATTACAACATTTTTATAGAACTTTCCTGTAACCGTTCTGCTTTTTGGTACCGCAGTTTGTATAGCTGGACCTCTATTTGTGACAAAAACTAAATAGAATACAATACCTTCTTCACCATTCGTGTTCCTTTGGCATTACTTGGACGTCTAGCTCTAGCGTTATAGTGGCCATGATTCGGTTAGACACCTTCTCTTCGGCTCAAAATAATATACACAGGTTTCATCACCCCCGTAACTATATTAGTAAATGACATTTCTTTTGAAATAGTTTAGACACATTTTCAGATGTTTTGTTGCCATTGTCACAAGGGTCTTCTTATACTCCTCTGTCATTAAATGGGGTACCCATCTAGCATTTATCTTTTGTAACTTTTAAGTGTTTGTTTGTCAACATTCTATGAAATACTGCTAACGATAAGTTCGTCATTCGAGCTCACTGTGTCATGGTGAAACGAGCATCATTTTTGTCGCGCCCGCTTGCGGAAAGCGCGATATAGTCGGCCGTTTGGCGTACGTACGTACGTACGTACGTCAGT
>JAQRGA010001688.1:0-11090 GCA_029237695.1 Conchocele bisecta
ATTATGTTAGTAGACAGTGGGAATGCATCAAGATAACACAAGAGAAGATGGAATATGCTAACCTGTTGCATGATGCCCTTGTATCCCTGTTGTTCTTTTATAATTTGTTCAGTTAACCATATTTTGTTAAAAAATATAACCTTGCTTCAGAAAAGTTATGATAGATCATGCGGAAATCATTTGCCACGCAAATTCGCCAGTAAATGTTTCAGATGCAGGTTTATATAGTTACCGGGCTAACAGTGCGACCACATGCATATTCCTATTTGTTGAAGCAATGGAACATATATTTGTATATTTATCAGGCCTTAACTAGTTTCATGAATTGCATTTGACACGGGCGTTTTGAATTTGAAAATAAAACAAAATCAATAGGTCAGATATAAATGTTGGCGATATCACAATATCACATGGGTAACACTATCGGCAGATACGTACATATACCTTGAAACTTCGTGTAACTTTATCTGACAACTTATGTTATATAAAGACATATGTTTTAATATTGCATTATACATACTTATATTCATGACATCATTTATAGATGTATAGGGATAACTATTTTTCCCACTATTTGGAAGACTATCATGTTATTGGAAGATTAAAAGTATACATATATTTTGTTTGTATTTGATAATAATTCGAAAACAAATTGGGAAAAGTCATTTTGGCCATTTTCATTACTTTCTCATTTATCATTTCGTTTTTTATTATCATCAATGCATACGTTTTCAATTGAGTAAGTACGAATCTTATATTCAACATTAAGTTGTGTTAGTTGCTGTAATTATTTCTCATGTAGATCTGTAAAAATGTTCAAAACAATGTTTATCAGTTGTATAGTTTTTCATATACCTTTTCAGCCATCTTCACTAGTTTTCAATAACTTCATTCAATAGAATATCTATATGTTCGCATGACCTTCAACGGACAACATGTATTAGCTAGTTGATTGTGACAAAATGCATTGATCGAAGATACCTGATGACCTATATAGTTTCATCATAAGAATGATCAATTATGATTAATATACATGTAGCTCCTTATCAACTAGCTCGCACAGCCTGGTCTGGATGTACACATATAAGTATAGCCATTTGTAATATACATAAATGTAATATATTTGTTAGTGCATACTTTACATAAATAAATACTGGTAGATAGTAACACCCATGATTACTACATTGTTAGCATTTTAGTAAAATGTGTTACAGTTAAAGATTTAAAATACAAAAAAATGGATATATTACATTGCCGTGGTGGAATACTTTGTGAATCCGACCAAATTTATATAAAGTTTGTTAATATAGCTTTCATATAACTAATACTCGTAATACATTTAGATACCTGCCCTCTTGTTTATCATACAGTGGAATAATAAAAGTTTTACATATTATGCAATAGTAGGGATTTTGTAATTTTAGACCGTTTGTCCAATAATTGGAAATATTTCTACAAAAATGTATTTTTATAATTTTATATAGCATGATTATTTTGAGAGATTGGCTTTTGTCATTTTATGGGTGAATAATGATTATGACATGTTAGTAGCGTAAAGATACTGATACTCCAGTTGCTGGCAAACACTGAACAAATTGAAATTTGGTAATACATGTATGCAACAATTATCATTTTATGGAGGAATAAATGATTATGACATGTTGTTAGTGTGAAAATACTAATTTTCCAGTTACTTGCAAGCACTGATGATCGAAATTTGAGAATAAGCAAGCAATACATGTAGTTAATTTTGCAATGGTATTGTTTTTTGTTTTTCATTTATGCCTACCTGTCTGAATATCCATGGACACGTCATTTAAAAACAATGCTTTAACAAGATGAATTCGTTTACGTATTTTTGGTCAGAAATATTCTGAACGATGTAAGCACGCAACAAGAATGTGGACATGTTATTGAACACCAATGATCAGCCATGTGACCGCAGTACACCACGTGACTTTATCGATCGTGGATTATTTGGATAGATTTCCAACAAATGGAAGGCTCCGTGATATTTTTTTGTTTAATTTTAAGCGTTTCTGTCTTTCATCATGTAAATGGATGACGGTACGACGGAATGGAGATCGATCTGAACCCAATTTGCACCCATCGCATCGAACAACTAGTTTCGCAGCGGATTAAGGACTGTCATCATGATTTGACCTGGTTATATAATTACACTACGAGAAAATTGCTACTTTTCCTCAGTAAAATATTCTGCTAAATTATGTAATGGGTGAACAAATAACATGTTGGACACCCTGTTGCATTTTTAAATCGTTTCAGTATATACTCTTTGTTTTATGCAATGCTTGTACATCATACTAATTAAATTGTTCATAGGAATGCTTATTATAGTCTTATTTTGTAGTATTTAAGAATACCTTTTAGTGAAGGTTTGAAGTGAAAACAAATCTTTGTTTTTGTGTGTACTAAATTACGAAAGAATCACATTTGGAAATAGTCATTTTCGCCAATTGAGGATATTATATCAATTTAAATTTGTGTTCGAATTATTTCAGAAAAATTAAATTGGCTTTACAAATAGACTACCGTATCAGTATGTATGCGTATCAGCAATGCGGGTGTAATCAGCAATTGTGGGTGTCTTACATAATTTTCAAAAACAAAATATATTTCTTTCATTTTTTTCTTTTTGTAGGGGGGG
Source organism: Conchocele bisecta (assembly GCA_029237695.1). Taxonomy (NCBI): domain Eukaryota; kingdom Metazoa; phylum Mollusca; class Bivalvia; order Lucinida; family Thyasiridae; genus Conchocele; species Conchocele bisecta. Next base: position 2,669 of record JAQRGA010001688.1, read on the forward strand.
GGGGGGGGGGTGGGGGAGTAGTGGGATGAGGGTTGAACTATAATTTTAGCCATTTGTCACTATTTGGAAAAGTATTAAGTAATGATAGTCGCAGCATACCTCTGTCTTCGTTTGTCATGTCATTCGTGTTTGTTTTCTTATTGTCGAAATACTCTATTACAAGAGTGGGAACTTCCTTGATATGTTTTCGTCTAATTTTAAGCGTTTCTGTCTTTCAGATAAAGACAGATCATGTTCATAGCCCCATGCATCTGTGTCACCGAGCCTTCCATTTGTTGCAGCTTTCGCGGGTTTGTGCAAACCAAAAACCATCCTGTAGACACACATTGTGGTCTACTATTAAAATCGATGAAGGCATTCATAAGTTGTTAAGAAATAATATGTGTCACTACCGTATGTACCATATATACGCCGGTACATACGTAAATGCATGGACTATCGCTATATGCACTCCTGCCTATCGATTCGGTGAGAAGGTAATAGCCATGTCCTGTAAATGGATGACGGTACGACGGAATGGAGATTGATCTGAACCCAATTTGCACCCATCGCATCGAACAACAAGTTTCGCAGCGGATTAAGGACTGTGATCATGATTTGACCTTGCTATATAATTACACTACGAGAAAACGATTAATGACGCTGTAATCAACGCACCTTATGCCAGCTGGCTCCTAAACGAAATTGCGACACACCGTATCTATTTTGTTGCACTATACAAACCGTATAGCTTGTTTCCGTGCAACACCGTATCCTTGTATGCAGTTGCTTACGGAAACTCTGCAACATAACAGGCGGTACAAACCATAACGAGTTATATCAGAAAATGCCATAAAAAACATGTAATATCCTGCATGCAGAGAGTCGACACTTTGCACGGATCATTTATACTGTATTTAGTCGATATCGCCTCCGAAAAGAGATGATAACAAATGTTTGTTAGCCAGAAATCAGCACTTTCATCACGCTCCCTCGATTCACAATTCACGTACAAAACGGTGTCATATTTGCAAGCGTATTATTCAGAAAATACGTTGCCATTAATATTGTCAGCGTGAACGTTGGAGATCATATTAATTTCTACGTCTGTACATGCCAGATACGTTGCTGATAATGTCCTGTAAGCTGTAAAATATTTAATTATACTGATACTTACCTGCTGTCATCCCGCAAAGCAATATTGGCGACAAGTATATACCCTGTCTGCACCGTATCACGGAAACTCTCCACCGTATCACAATACCCACAGTGACCCTCGTACTTCATCAGGAACACATAAGTAAAAGATAAAATATACACTGACCCAGTTTTGTGGAGTGAACCACCACTTTGCAGAAAACTTTCTCTAAATATATTTCATGAAACATCGCATATGTTCTTAAGTACAAAATCACATATCGTGTCTCAAAGGTGGCTGTGACAGGGGGAAATGGGGCTTATGTGTTTCGCGACCAGTGTAGATCCATATCAGCCTATGTATCGCACAGACTGCCCAGGATCTGCACTGTTCGCCATTCCATCACTGACACTACAGGAGTCAGATATTTGATCAGGAGGTACACTGGTCAAAAATCCGATAAGCCCAATTTCTACAGTAACATCCCCATATATTACCTACCACGAGGAAATTGGGCTTACTAAGACGAAGAGATCAGTGTAGCCCCATGTCAGTCTGCACACACCTGTAAGCGCGCCCCTCCCCCGACTTAGTATTGCTATGGCGGGTCACATTGTGCATATATAAAGGTGTGTCCTTGTTTACGTTTCGCTGAAGGGCGGGGCACGTCCGAGACACAAATCAACAAGTGCAATAAACCCGCATTTGTAACGTTTACTTCATTCTGTAGGTGAAATAATTATTTTTTGTTGAACACAATACCTGCGCTGAGGCGAAACACAACCGACACGAGTTTGCTGTTCACGTATCCAAAACGTGCACCTGCGCATATGTTGATTCTTTCCATGTATATGTGCATTTATATCTACATGTATCTTGTGTTTCACCTACGTAGCCCCGCAGGGGACGTAGAATTATATTTGTTTATTAATTCGTTCCCATAAAATAACAATTTGTTCCCTCAATTTAGTAATTCGCTCCCACGTCGTTCCCACGAAATAACAATTCGTTCCCTCAATTACAGAATTCGTTCCCAAAAAATAACAATTCGTTCCAATGGGAACGAATTGTTAATTCGAAGGAACGAATTGTTAAACTGAGGGAACGAATTGTCATTTCGTGGGAACGAATTGTTGATTCGAGGGAACGAATTGTTAAATTGAGGGAACGAATTGTCATTTCGTGGGAACGAATTGTTAATTCGAGGGAACTAATTGTTATATTGTGGGAACAAATTGTTAATTCGAGGGAACGAATTGTTAAATTGAGGGAACGAATAGTTATTTCGTGGGAACGAATTAATAAAAAAAATCCATGTCCCCTGCGGGGTTCCGTATTTCCCTTATTATATAACGTTATTACATAACAATGAGTATCTGAGTGTAATAAAGAATTATATGAAACTCGAATTACAGTAGTGTAATAAATATGAAATAAACATGTGCGATTTTTCATGAAATATATTTACAGAAACTGTGATATTTTCTGTAAATGACGTCGAAAATATTCTTGGGTGCAAAATCGCATGGCTTGTCTCATATGTCATTATTTCTTACGAACTCAATACTTTCACTATAAATTTCACATTACTTTGCGTACTCAATCATTCACTCGCTTCTACATGTCTACCATTACAACGCTGAACTGCATTTTGTCGTCTGCAGTTTATTTTATATTCCATTTTTTTTCATCCAATACATGGTTTGTCAGCACTTTAAAATCATTGGAAATGATTATAAAGTGTTGTTAAGCCACGTATTTTATTGAGAACAAATACAAAATATAAAAGCAAGAGCCGGCGACAATTTTCGCTACCAGCATTCTAAGGGTTGCTCGTAGTACAGACTAAGTCGTTTTTTTTATAACGGTACAAGTTATTCGTTGAAACTAAACCGAAACTAGATTGTATAGTCTGTGTCGTACATGTATTCCTGGAAAGCACTTAATAATAGATCGCTATCGACTTAAATTACCTCAGTCTTCCTGTGTCGTAACACCTGTGCCGGGTGAGATATGTGCATTTGCTTCACATTTATATACGCGATATTAATGGTAAGTGACTATTTTGCTAACGTACGTTTATATATAGGACCTTACATGAGTGCTGATTTAATATCATATTTATTAAACGAGTTTACTGATTTCATAAGAAATGTACGGAACCCCGCAGGGGACATGGATGTGTGTTTATTAATTCGTTCCCACGAAATGACAATTTATTCGTTCCATCAATTTAACAATTCGTCAATTCGTTCCCACGATATAACAATTCGTTCCCGTGAGAACGAATTGTTATTTCGTGGGAACGAATTGTTAAATTGAGGGAACGAATTGTAATTGTTAGATTGAGGGAACAAATTGTTATTTCGTGGGAACGTGTGATTTCGTGGGGACGAATTAATAAAAAAAAAGAATTATAAGTACCCTGCGGGGCTCCGTAGAAATGAGTCTATGTCGCGTTTCTTATATGGAATCAGGTGTAGGGTACTTGCAGGAGATATGATTTAATATGAGTTATTGACCCAGTTTACTATTTCTTCTCTTTCGTACAATATATTCTACATAAAGTATTACATATTAAAGTTAAAGTATTAATAACTTATTTTATTGTTTAAAGCTGGGGTCCCACATGTCAGATTATGACCTAGGGAGACATATTTGTTTCCTTCATTCTTTAGATATTCATTCACCATTACCTGACGTGTTAAGGTATTATGTCATAGATAGATACACTTGACTTCCATGATAATTGCTTCATAAGAGTGATGTGATATATGAATATAACATATGTGAATAGTCTTGTTACTGTATACTATATGGAGCATTGATTTGCCATCTCCGCCATCTTTGTATGTATAGTGTATGTCCTTATGTTATTTTGCAGGCCATTAGGGAAGATTTGTGTACAGAACAGAATATAATTAAATGTTGTTGTATATATCACAAACTTTTTTAAAAAATCGGGTTGACATTTATGCGGTGGCCATCTTGATATTGTGGCGGTCATTTTGAATTTATGAACATAATCATGATTCTTTACTCGGTATAAACAGTGGTAGTGTTATGTATAACAGTACATATTTTCAAATAAAAATATAGGTATCCAACTCTTAAAATTCAAAATGTCCACCAAAACATATGTTCTATGCACATACATCTCACATGTGCCACATACTAAAGGCAAATACATTGCGATGGAGATGAATTCGATGTTGAGACATGTAGATGAACATTTACTGCCTACAACAAAACATTTCTTATCGCTATGGTTTCTAATTGATGAGCCACCATGTTCCAAATGGCCACCAAAGTAGTTTGTTAATACATATTTTGAAACTTATCATCTAAATGTTAGTTGCTACAATGTTGGTTGTTGTAGAAGCTCATTTACTGATTCATATTCCCATTATAAAATCGATTTCTTAGTTACAACGTATGCTAATAGTTATCACAATTAATTGCCAGTGTATTCAAAATGGCCACAAAATGAAGAGAAATCTAAATTGCTAAGATGTCAAATGAAAGGTTTTATATTAACGAATATTCTAAACAATTCCAACATTATGACGATTGTGTCTCTAACAGCTAACCCATCAGTAACACGAAATTGATTTGATTTCGACGTTACATCAGTGAGCATGTGTATCAGTCGTGCTTTGTCTGTACATGTGTGAATGTGTCCTTTTGTTGTCATTAGCATACGGTTTGTGGTAGCGAATTCGTGTTTTCCTATCACGTGTTTCAGATCAATATCGCGAGAGCATCATGACCAGCAGTCGAGCCATCATTGAACTTGATGCATTGATCACTAATTCGGAGTAATTCCGTTTCGCCAACCTTTGTCTTAATTGGTTCTGTTACTGCACTCCATCCCAATCCTAGTACTTTTGAAATGTGTTTTATCATCACACAGTCTTTTCTTTACAACTGCTCTGTATTGCTCCTCGCCCCGTTTCTCAATCTCCAGTATGTTCTTGGCTACGTTGTCATGTATGCTCACCTTTTTTTGTCATATGAACCAACGTATGTTCAGTTCCATCTCTTGTCTCAGGAAATTTGAATGGATTGGTCTTAGATTATACCTCTTTTAGTTTGCTGGGAGATGTACTTCTCATTGCGAACATATCGTGGTGATGAGTTATTTTTACCTGGCTAGTATCTAACATGCTTTCGGTTTCCTTAGATAATCGTGCGACTTCATGTATGGTCAGGCACTATTTCATCAACACATCAGGATTGTTAGTTATCCCGGTAATATCAAATCACCTTTATGAACCTTGTGTCCATGTTCCTGTGCTTGATCAACGCCGATAGCAGTGAATGGTACATTTTTGGTATTTACTGTGAAATTACCCTGTTCAAACTGACTCCAGGTAGTTGGGTATGTGTCACGGAAGTTGTGCATACGTGCAATGTTCATTCCGTAGTCCAGACTGTTGTAAGCGAAGAACCAGATGCACATCCGCTCCAACGATGTTAAATACAAGTTCCACTGCCGTAATCGAATGCTGCGGAGAAGTTGTAGAATCGTTGATACATGACGCATGTGCATACTAAACCACCTATAGATGGGACATGTTTGCTTGTGCAACATTTTCATGTGTTTCACACGATGTGATGACTCATTCACACATTCACGAATGTCTTCTACAACATTTGGATTCTTCTCAAAGAGTGCATCAAACCACAATGATGTGATTGCTTCTAACGTGAATTTATGGCCTTCAGTTGCCCGCTTGTAATGTTTGCCATTGATAATCTGCATAAGTGTGACGCTACTATAGGTATCGACTTCTACCCATTGCCATCAATTCCACTGCCATCCACAGTGCGACCAAGACAGCGAATGGCACACAGACATATATGGAACTGGCCCGGTGATTCTAGCCATTGTCCTTGTACAGTTCTGGGCTCATGTAGTAGAGTTTTAAACCCCGTTTATATATGTCCATGTCCAACCGCACACACCGGCTCTTTGGAATCGCTCCCTTGTGTTATTATGTTCACTTTGTGTAATTGTTCTAGTGATGTAATTACTGTCTTCCGTTCTTGTGGTGGAGAATTTATCAATGGCAATAGATGCAAATTATCAATATTTACATGTTCTTGTTCATGAGTCGAAGATGCAAGCAACGAATTGCAATGATTTCCATACTGGAACCAATTGTGTTACCGTATCTGTTTTTGGACGTTCATTGTCACTGAATATTTCTTTAGCTGCTTTTGTAGATATACTACATTTTATATCAACGTTTTCAGATGATACCTGTGTTTCTTGGTGAACGTTAGGTGATGTTCGGCTGTAGTGTCTAATTAGTAGTAGTCAAGCGATATCTTGCTGTGCAGTCTGTTTAAGCATTTGTTGATGCTCCATTGGTTTGGAATCTGGATTATGTGGACTATGCTTTGGCTTAGGATTACCAATAATCTTACAATCTACTAATTGTATTCCAGATAAATGCACACTTGTCAATTTGCTATCTGATTTTATTTAAACTCGCAGCATGCCACCAGTTCCGCACTATCGCCGTTTTGTACTGTTATTTCTTTCTGAAATATAGTTCATGCGAGGCCATGAAACGATGCTTTACCGTCCAGGGTATCCACCTTCGCATCGAGGTTGTCGAGTGCAGCTCGAAGAGGCACATCTTTTGCAAAGTCCTGGTGCAATGTTGATTCCATTATATTCAATATTGTGTTAGACCGCACATGCAATCTTGTTCACGTGTTTCATTGTTTGTTATATTGTACACCAACACCAGCTTTTGATATTAAACTAATCAGCTTTTTGCATCGTGTAGTATAGTAGCAATATAGTGACATGCCTACAGTGAGCGCTGTTTCTGTGGTGTTCTTTCACGTGCACACGCAATAGCTATCTCGTGCGCACGCGAAAGTCAAAAGTATTTCCATGTCCCCTCTGTGCCACCGTATGTATGTCGCTTGTCGTTTCGATTTGTGTTCTTGAATTAATTGTTTTGCAAGATTGCTGTTATAGCTGCAGTGTGTCCTTCAATTATGCATTTCAGAAATATTGTTCGATCATTTTTTTGGTTGGCGTCCGTTAACGATCCGTCAAAATTCCACGCAGCTAAATTTTCAATTTCGATTTTGCTGCCATTTATAATAGTCGTATGTTTGACATATCTATAGCTACATGCTTCATCGAATAAATACTGCCGGATTAGGCAATAGTTATGAAGTAGATTGCTTCTGCTCACAGGATATAGATTGTCTACACGATTTTTGTGGTTCGGGGATTCAAAATGGCCGCCAATATGTCAAAATGGCGTCCAAAAAATGTCAATCAGATTTTTCTTCAACTTATTGAAGTAAAAGTCCATATTTTGCAAATGTCTACACTCAATGTCTACCAGAGACAATATCATGACGTAAAGGAATACACTAGTACAAGCCATCGTACAGTTTCACCACTTCGTGCGTTTGACACATACAGCAAATAATATGACAGTAAACCAATTAAAAGTGTGTGCATACATAATAGACAGATATGACAACAGCAAGCTATAAATATTATGCCAGCAAACTATACAAAAGATGAGATATATGAGCATTTCTCCCATTAATCTCAAAATAAATTTTGATGTGTGAATTTTTCAGTCTGATGCACAGCCTATGTACAGTGTACACATTACCCATAGGTAAAACCATATTTACTCGCCTAGTAGGTGAGTAGACACCAAGGACAATACACTCAGGTAACTGCTTACATGTCACTGGATTTGATAGATAATAACAGAGTACCATTGTGGGTATATGTCAGGGTTGGCCGGGAAATACCGCGGCGGGATTTCCCGGCGGGAAATACCTGTATTTGCCGTCCCGGGAAATACTCCCCAATGTGGGAAATACCGGGAAATATGAATTTTGATGTCATTATTTGATAATTAAAGTTATTTAAATTAAGCTTTAAGCTCAGTAATAGTTAATTAAACAATCAACAACTTAATAATTAGATATAGGGGTTAATTACAATGTTTAGATCTGTTTCATTCCCAACTAGGGGTACTCATCAGGTGGAATATTTGGCAACCATGACATTTATATTTTGGTTGTATTATTTTTTTGTAAATTACTTCTTCATTTTTTAGGAAGCATCTGAGTGTCTGCTAGATACAAGGATAACGTCATCATGATCAGACTATGTTTAGACAACAGGCTGTTAAAGGTACATGCCCACGCATTGGGCACACCATGTCCTTTATAGGAATTAAATAAGTGTATAATTATGTCACTATTCCACCAGTTCTAAAAAATACGAGTGCCCGCTATACAAATATAATC
>JAQRGA010000169.1:0-21709 GCA_029237695.1 Conchocele bisecta
TAATAACATATACTTGTAAATATATTAACTGTTTTCTGTCTGTCAAAACATATATACCTTGAGCCACCAATAACCCTACCTCCCCCCCCCCCCCCCCCCCCCCCCCCCCCTCCCCCCCCCCCCCCCCCCCCCCCCCCACCCCCCCCCCCCCCCCCCCCCCCCCCCCCCCCCCCCCCCCCCCCCCCCCCCTACCCCCCCCCCTGTGGGATTTTTGGTCAGTATGATTTCGGATTCAGTAACCTATTGTCTATCAAAACCTGATTGTCTGCGCCTACAAAGCCGATGGATGAACAAATGGCGGCCATTTTACAAAATGGGGTGGTTTTAGAACAGGCCGATATGTGTCATTCAAATCACGTTCTTCCAAGTTAAGCGATATCATTTTTTCACCAATTGAGTATGAAATGACTTACAATAAGTTTTATATTGGATACCATCCTCAAATAGCCACAATTATCAAAATGGCCGCCAAAATACTATTAATTGTTTATGCTTGCAACATTTTTTTTCACCACACGATGAGCTACCTACAATTTAATCATGTCAGTAGCAACATATTCACATGGCAGATCCCTTTTTACATCGATTTGCATTATTTCTGGTGTGCTATCAACGGTAATTATTTTCAAAATGGCCGCCAAACAGGTATTATATAATGGCCCTTTAGGGTACTTTTGGAGATTATTGAAGTTCATGACAAATGACAAATGCATGAAAGCATTGTCATCATACTTGGAGTTTCGAGACAGGGTTAGTGAAGGGAAACTTGGGGAAACGTCACTGTATTGGCTGGGATACATGGATTCGGTGCATACGGTGTTGCAGTTTCTCCGAGCCACCAAAGAAAACAACTTAGACCTTCACATAGCATTTCTTCAGAAGATGTGTCCATGCATTGTTCTTCAGCTTTGACCATCCCAACTACGCACGGTATACTACAGTATATCTGCTGAGTTTGTTAAACTTAGAGCAGTTATATCCTGGGATGGAAGATCTGTTGAGGAACAATGGATTCAGCGTGAACCGATCCATTGTTCCGTCATCCAGAAATTGCGTGGATATCACAATAGAGCAAACCATCAATCGCCATGCTAAGTCACATGGATGTATCATAGGTTTCAGCCGCAATTATGCAGCATACTACAGATGGTGTATGACGAGACACTTCCGAGCTAGCTACATGGATGCTACGCTTGAACTGGCTGATATGAACGCGCATGGACAGTCTTCACACAAGGACACACGAACTTCGGAAATATCCAGAAGTGAAACAGACGTCAAGAAAATTATCAATGCAATAGGAAATTTTATAGATCCGTTTGAAGTATCAGATGAATCGCTCTATTGCATATCTTCAGGGGCACCAGCTCCTAAAGATGTCGTTGACGATCTGCTGTCTGCAGAAAGGACAGGAAAACAAAGGTTTGCGCGGTTTGTCCAGGAGCGGTTTGTTGAAAAGTCAGTCAGCTTTCATGCACCAATAAAGCAGTTGCGCCTGAAAACATTTGCATCACTCGCTAAAGCTGTGAAGCTCACTGGTACGCAGAGAAAGACTAAGGAGTAAGTAGCTGAACGAAATATATTTGGGCTGTTAATTTCACTTGCTCTCAAACACAATATTGACATGTAAAAGGTGCTTAGCTACCCAATGGGACATGTGCCATGGTCGCTCGCCACTGCGGATGGCTCGCCAGCAAAAACTGATAAAGCTAAACTCATGCACCAGCTTGAAGGACAATCACATAGTGTTGATGTACCTCCGACGGGTCAAGTGAGCTATATTATTGACGGCAATGCACTGTTACACATGCAGACCGCCTTGCCAAACACATTCGCGGATCATGCAGATAACATAGCTCCCGACAGTTGAGCGTGTAGATTTTGTGACAGATACATACCAAGACTTGTCAATAAAAGTATCTGAGCGACTACGCAGGGGTACATCAAAGACTTACATTATAAAAGGACCTCTCACAAAAATTCCACGAGATTGGAAACTGTTCTTGTCAAACAATTCAAACAAAACACAACTAATTAGACTTCTCATGTCTGAATGGATGCAAGATAAGTACGCTCCAAAGCTGATCGGCAAGACTATTCAGTTTGTAAGCGGGGAGCAATGTATGCAGCTAACTAGCACTGATGGTAAGACTACCTACGCAAACTGTTCAGATAGAGGAGTTGCACTCATCGCAAGAGGAGGCGGATACACGGCTAATCCTGCATTGTGCGTACCATGCACTGCATACACCAGAGAACAGCACCATTATTGTGAGATCCCCAGACACGGATGTGTTTGTTTTGATGTTGAAATTCTGACAGAAGCTGAAACAACAACTGCTGCTAGATACCAGAGTTGGAAACACGAGGCGGCTGGTTGACATACATGGTGTCATTGGAGACATAGGAACTGAACTGTGTTTGGCATTGCCTGCACTCCATGATTTTACATGCTGTGATAGCACAAGTGCTTTCGTTCGGCGTGGTCAAATTACTCCTTTGAAAATACTCCAGCGGCATCCAGAGTTTATTGAAGCCTTCCAGAAGTTGGGAATGTCTCAGTCAATTGATGAAAAGCTATTTCAAACGCTTGAACACTTTGTATGCTTACTGTACAACAAATCAGACATTACATATATCAACAAGCTACGAATGGAGCTATTTCTACAAAAGTGTAGCCCCAGGTCTGGCGATCTTCTTTCGACGTACAATGGGGCTGACCTGAGCCTTTTACCACTATGCGGATCGTCACTGAAAATGCATGTAGCAAGAGCCAACTATCAAACGCTCATTTGTAACAATGCTGACCGGCGTGATGCAGACATACCGCCACCAGATGAACATGGATGGGAAGTTAACAATGGCTTGTTAGAATGCAAGTGGACAGAAGGAGATCACCTGCCAAGTGAAATGGTTGATCTCTTAATAGAGGAACGGGATGACGTACCTGATACTGATGAAACAGAAGATCCTGAAGCAGATAGCCTACTTGATGCCATGTTTGACACTGATGACGCGTATGACTAGTTTGGATTTATCTTAACCTACTCTCACAATTAGAACTTCACATAACTTGCCTGATGTTGTGACGATCGCAATTTGAATATTGTAAACCATTGATGTATTTTGCCTCTTGAATTGTATTATATGTGGCTGGAACGTTTGTATATTGTGTTTCAATCTTGCTGATGCTGTGATGATTGCCTCGCCATAAATGCGATGTTTTGACATTAACAACATGTATACTCTTTTTTTTTGCAAGTTGAATGCTGTAAACCATGATATATGTTGCCTCTTGAATTGTATTATATGTGGATCAAGCTGTTGCCTATTGTGTTTCATCTTGCCTGATGCTGTTAGGATTACCTCGCCACATGTGCGATGTTTTGACTTGAACAACATGTAGAATATTTTGTATTGCAAGTTGAATACTGTAAACCATGATGTATGCTGCCTATTGAATTGTATTATATGTGGATTCAATTTTTGCCTATTGTGTTTCATCTTGCTTGATGCTGTGAGGATTGCCTCGCCACAGGTGCGATGTTTTGACTTGAAGAACATGTAGAATATTTTGTATTGCAAGTTGAATACTGTAAACCATGATGTATGTTGCCTCTTGAATTGTATTATATGTGGATTCAGTTTTTGCCTATTGTGTTTCATCTTGCCTGATGCTGTGAGGATTGTCTCGCCACTATAACGAGATTATTAATGTTGTAGATCAACTACTGTTGCCGATAATGATCTAGTGCCCCGAAATGTTTGAATATTCGGATATATTTCAAAATTGGTAGCGCCAATTTTTATTTGAGAAATGTCCGTACAGACGGACGAAAACACGGACTCATAGTATATTTAGTAAGTATGGACAATACTCTTACATATTTGAGTTGTTTTCAATCCATAGTAAGCGGTTATAATGTTGTTAAATTGCATAATATTACATACCCGTTAGATTGCCATTGTAAAATGAGGTGGGTGGGGGGAATGGTCGAAAAATAAGTTATATTTCACTTTGTAATATTTTGTGGTAGACACTAAATAGTCGACGTATATACATTGGATATGTTAACAATTGGCCCTACTAGACTAACAATTGACATTGATAAAATGAAAAAACGCAAACTTTTCATAAAGTTATTAACATGTATATTTTACCATTGAAATTGGGTGGGTGGGGTAATAAAACCTGTAAAATATGACTTCTAGATTGTCAAATTTATTTCAATTGTATATTATTCTATTCCATGGTGTTCAAAATCTCGGAATACGTACGAACATACCATCTTATTCGAACAAAAGGATATAAGTTAGGCAATTTTTATTAAAAAATGCGATTTTTCAAGATACTAAAAATACCGAGGGTGACATAATTGAAAATGGCGCCATATGTTCATCCATCTGGCTACAGAGCGCAGACAACGGATTAACACTCATAATTGAATGTAGTTTCAGGAAATATATGTCTCCAAAAATCCCACAGGGGGGGGGGGGGGGGAGGGTTTCGGTTATTGGCTCACTGGCTAATAGTCTCATATCTGATAGAAGTGACTCTTGAGATAATATACACATATTATTAAACAGTCTGATCTGAATCCACACTGTTCATCATATTATTATTTTTGTGTAAACATTTATAACCCAATACTATATGTACATACATAACAATACTATTAAATACTATATATACAGTGTAACCCCTCTAAACCGGACACTCGGAAAAGAAGGGATATTTAATTTACATGTTTTTTTGCTGTTATGTATCTGATTACAATGAAGTTTCATGACTGCAAAACAAAACACTAGAATGTGCCATAAAGCACTAACATGTCTGATTTAAAGTGGAACATCCCAATGTGTCCGAGTTTTGGAGAGTTTCCACTGAACGTGTAAATTTACAACATAAATGTCTTTGAATGAGCATAAGAATACACATATAAAATACCCAATTTTACTTCGAACAGACAGCTTATATCTGCAGTCTGTCCACAGTTCAATCGTTTATATCTCTGCAAAAACAATAAATCCCGACATCTATTCAACTAAATGTGAACCAATCAGCGTGGACTCCGATCCAGAACGCACATCCGTGCGATTGAAATCTGAGTCCACAAAGCTTGTCATTATAATATTAACTGAATCAAAATATTTTGCATATTAATATCGATAGCCTTTTGAATTTGAGAATAATTGTATGTATTGTGAGATCCAATAGTGTGAATCCTACCACATCGGACATAAACACGGTCTGATCGGCTCCACACTGTAGGTCGCTGACTTTGTTATACATGTTTGTTATTTATAGATACAAAATATATATATAAATAAACGGGTTGTTTACTGACAATTCCAAAAAAAAAGAAAGGCTGTATGAGTTTCCTCAATATAAGCTGGATTAAGTAATACTTATATTCATGCGCTTCATGAGAACATCAACACATTTCAAATATACAAATATTACTTAAGGGAGTACCGATATAATAAATTTTAATAATACAAATATTGAAAATATACACTACAATCGCTTACAGCATAATTTATTGATCGAAAATAATCACTGCATCGTGGTCTATTTGACCGCATTCCCTATGGCGCGGGCACCCCACTAGACCCTCTGTTTCTAATACAATGTTTGCGTTATGTATATAAATCCTCTCCCTAACATGTGGAATGGTATCACAGGCTGCAGGAACCATGACATAGCAAACATTAGTATTGTCATTAGCATACAATGGGATTTTATTCTTGCTTTTTGCTCCTTGTTTCTGAAGCAGATTACACATCTAGTATATTTTCACTATTGCACTTATGCATAATTTAATTAAATATTTATCAGATTTTCACATAGCCATTTGTAAATACCAGACTATTTGACCTGAACTGATACACTTGATATTGAAAGACACTCGCCCAGTATACTGTTATAGCTTTCACCATGCAGTTGCAAAACTCATGTAATCAAATATTATATTTCATGTTGTTGCATTAGATTCCGCCATTCAACGATATGTATGTGTATTTCCAAAAGTTGCATGTGATATACTGTAATTGGATGTAAGAAAGAGTATTTGAGTTGAGTTGAAATATAAGCTTAGTCTCATTGTAATTTAATTCCAAAATATGTCATTACATGCACGAGTCCTGCGGATATTTGGGAATTTTGGGATGAACTCGTTGGCGAATAAGCAATTGCTTTTCTCTGAGTCTGCACCTACATACCACATGCTATTGGAATTGAATGGATAACGCATTTTTAAAAATTCAAGATAGTATCCAGGATATCTGCCAAAAATAAATACAACACCAATTTGACATAGTCTGACATATATAGGTTTTGTCATGTCATATTCATGCACGTACTTTAGAAGTGTGTAATTTTCGTTTTTAATTTAAAATGGCGTCCTAATTGTCCGCCAATACAATAAATATTAAATAAATTACCATAGTTGCTTGAAAATGTTCAATTTTATGTTCCACATTCGTTTTGCCCATTATAGTACAGTTTTGAGTTTATTTTGCACAATGTCTTTGATTAAAATCGTTCAAAAAGTGTCAAATTCAAATAATCTCCAAGATGGACACCGACATAATGTGGACATCCATGCATGATTAGTTTCCATTTAGCTGCGCAGTATGAATGCAATAAATAACTCCTGGCTTTATTATTTCTGTAATTTATGTACCACGTTCAGAAAACGTCAACTGCGGATTAAAGGGTATAAATGTAATTCAGAATGGCAATTATAATATTACGCTAACCGATGTTGTACATGCATAGCTATTTGTATTGCTAACACACGACCTCTATGTGCAGAAATCGCTGGTGTACGTGTTTCATTCCAGTCTTAGTTGTACCCCGCTCTATTAAATCGGTTCCGAACTAGAGTGTTGCACACCGATTGCGCATCTGGCAACCATCCCTCACAGAGAATAATTTCTGAAACAAAACGAGGTAAGAATCACAAATGCGTATGTGTGCATTATAACACATACCGGCGAAATACTACAACCACATGACTAATTCCGCCAACTTATCATAGCATTATTGAGCAGAAATATTGAGTGTACATTACGTTCGGATAAGTAATATAAACATATTTCCTTTATTAAGTCATTTACTTATTTATCCGCATTTTTAATTAGTAAGTGTCTGTCATGGTAGGCCTAATTATGAGTGGCTGTGCTAGTAAATATAATTCATCATATTTCAATATTTGGAAAGTGATATCATTTATAGTTCCATAGTTATCCTTAATGCCACGTGCAGAACACATAGTTCCAGTAAAGGAAATACATTACTTACTTTCACTGAGAAAGTAACTATATTTAGTTTTGTTTACTCCATATGCGAATATAACTCGCTATGTCCTACTGTATGGTACTCATCGTGGATATCATTGAAAAAAACACATGGGATAAATGATAAAATGATGGGTTATAACATTAGTATATACAATATATAAAATGGCATTTGCAATACGGCACTAAAACGATTTGGTAAGCAAAGTAAGCAATGTATGTTACCTTTTCTTAAATGTATGCTAACGCAAATACTCACCATATAACACATAAATGTATATTTCAAATAATCTTTACATGCCCGCTCAGTAGGCAAATAATGTTCTGTAAGTGTATAATTGTGTCACTATTCCACCAGTTCTAAAGATAATGAGTGCCCGCTATACATATA
Organism: Conchocele bisecta; assembly: GCA_029237695.1. Lineage (NCBI taxonomy): Eukaryota > Metazoa > Mollusca > Bivalvia > Lucinida > Thyasiridae > Conchocele > Conchocele bisecta. Next base: position 7,694 of record JAQRGA010000169.1, read on the forward strand.
TAATCATTTAGTAATACTTTATATGTTTTATACTGACTCGCGGTGGTATCAGGCTATTTCCATATGCATATGTGGCATGATCTGTTTTAATTATTTATAATTAAATGCGTTACCTGAAAAAATATTCCGACAGATTATAAAGTATGATCATTGCACATCAAAACAAATAAATACGGAGAATAAACAGTAATGTCCGTAAACATTTTTAGGAAACACGATTATCGCCGCGGATATCAGTGTGGAAATTTACGTCTGATTTAAAAGGTAAAATAATTCCTATACGTACGTGTGGTAATGGTGAATGAATGTCTCTTTTGCCAGAAAATGTATCAGATGATGTCTCTGATATACATAACATGTTGTGCCTACTGAGTGGGCATGTACCTTCAAGAGAAAATGAATAGTTTAATATATTTTAATACACTAGATAAATGGTTTTCAAAATGGCCGCCAAAATTATTTTCTTTATTTTAAAAAAAATTAAATTCCATTTTACGCTGCTGCCTTATACGAAGTTTTAATTATATAAGTCATGCATTCCGATTTCGCTCCTGTATTCAACCTACCACAACACAAATGTTTTGCGTATTCTAAATTGCATCCAATATGGTTGCCGTGACAATAAGCAAACTGGTGTTTGCAAACATCGCTTTTTTCTGGTGCTGATAAGCGAATGCCAAAGTGTAGTAATCACTCTCTTTGTGCAGATGCCTGATGTATTGAACTTCGTCAGTTTATATCCAGTTCTGCCACCATTAGTAGACACGTGGCTGTGACTGCTGAAATAGGGCTTATGGGTTTTGCGACCAGTGTATATCCAGATCAGCTAATCATGATCTGCATCGATCGCCGTCCCATCAATGAAACACCAGTCATCCTTCAAAAAGCAATATAGATCTTTGTCGGGCTACAGCAGTATGTTATTTGATCAGGAGCTATTCTGGTCACAAATCCCATAAACCCTATGTCTCCAGTCACAGCCAGAAATGTGAGGCGTTCCGTCGTATTGAAGGTGTGAACATGTTCAGATTTTTTAATCATCTCGGCTGTATCCTCAGGTTTTCATACTCGGTCATCGATGTATCTGTATCAACATAAAACATAGAGGACGTTTACAAAACACACTGCAGACACTGTCAACATTGTCATAGTATTGTCTTCAAGTGATTTTAAACAAGGCAACTAACTGTTGAGTGTCCACTCAGCGATTTTGGCTAACACCGTCATAAGACATAGATGTAGGTAAACTTTACTGTTTTTTTATTTGAGTTGAATTCATGTGAGGGTTAACGACTGCAGAATTTAGTTTCTTAAACATTAACTATGTGAATAGTAATGCATGTTTAGTTAGCCCAGATTCCTTGTATTGTCCCTACCCCAGGCAGTACATGACATGTGTATTTTTCCTTCACCAGCAGTCTAACTGGCTAAGTGTTAGTTATATATCCTGCATCATATGCATATCAAAATAGCTTGATACAACCGCGCTTCTCTTATCAGTAAATTAAACTTTATTAAATGATTATATCTGTATAGCGGGCAAGTTTTAAAACTGGTGGAATAGTTACACAATTATACACTTATTTAATTCATGTAAATACAATGTTGTGCCTAACAGACCCCAACTTTGAACACACTTTTCTGAATCATCCTTAACGGCATAGGTAGGCAACATAATACACATAAGGATGATGATGTTATTAATAACCAAATTAAGTTTCAATCCAATCCGACTTACGGCAACAGAGAAAGTATGTCAAACATTAAGCTCACATTTAAAAATAAATAACACACATTTTTAACTCATTTGAACTTGACTTTAGGAAAAGTGATTGCCATAATTTTGTAATACTTGTGCTTTATTTATGGCTCATGCTGACTAAGTGATAGTTATATATATGTATTGTATTGTGATATGCTGACTAAGTGATAGTTAGATATGTGTACTGCATTGTGATATGCTGACTAAGTGATAGTTATTTATGTGTACTGCATTGTAATATGCTGACTAAGTGATATTTACATAATTTGTTTTATGTGTAGTGCATTGTGATATGCGAGATCCCATATATGGTTGGACTGTAGCCATATAGTGTGACTAGACCTCATACTGCAGGTGAGGCTGACCTCTCTGGTATGTTGATATGTTTTCTCAAGTTGGTTAGCGAACATTAAGTAAATATACATCAGCACTATTTGCCACATTGGGCGTTAGAGGAGTTAAACAATAACTCTATACTTCTGACGTAGACGTAATATGTCTCGATGTATGTTTACCATTCTGTGATCTGGGTAAAGCTACCTGCCAAAACAACACCCACTTTGATTATTCACAACATATTTTGTAACTTAATCCCGACAGTAAATTTAGTTAATAAGAAAAAAACACGTTTCTATGTTCTTTATAGCAATGTTTTACTGAAAGAGCTTGCAAATGAAGACGTCCATCATATATCCCTGGACATAATGTTACAAATTAGATGAACCATGCATACGTCTAATTCGTGAGAAAACATGTATGATTTCGAAATACAAGCCAGACAGACATTATGTAGCACTAATCTCAAGTCATAGCAATGAAACTAACGTTACGTAAGAATTGAATTGACATCATATTCACTGGTGTTCCCGCGTAAATGACGTTGCAGCGCAGAAACTTATTTTTCTTCACATTGTACATCATTCCAGATGATGGGTGAGAAACATAATCAATAACAGGACTGCGACCTGGATATTGTGCTCGGCAGAGTCTCGCCTGAGGCATCATCCCGCTTTTCTACTTGGGTTCCCCTGTATGAGTCCGAACTCTGACATAGATTATAGTAATGCTATCTGCTTCGATTTGACGGTACTGGCTCGCTGACCTTGCAAGCCTTGTACATGAAGCACATTTCCGAAATAGTTTAAATTTTGAAGTTTAAGTTGTATTCATTCAGTCGAAATGACCCGTAAAGAAGGTTATAGCTGTCGGCTGCTGGAAAACACAAAAAAAAAACAGAATTTTTTTTAATTAGAAAAAAATAGTATAGTGAATATATGGTTAGTGCCGTCGAATATAAAATATATTCGGTTGAGCCTTAGACAGCTTCATTGGGGCGAGCTTTAGATTCATATTCAGCTTTTTTTATATATTCGACTGCACTAATGAGACATTTAATTCTTACCGCATACTGAACTTAATTGCTTGAACGAGCGTGACGTAATGTCTTGACATCATTTCCTCGTCATAAGTCACACATCTAGCGACGTCACTCAAAGCAAAATGACGTTGTCCACTCTATGTAGAGTCGGTAGTGTATCTGATTGAATCTTCAAATTATTTACGATGTGAGCTTCAATATTGGCTGGATGTAGACTCCATAGTTGTCATAATAAGCATTACAATCATGATGGACGTTGGTTACGTCGTATACATGCATACTGTAAAAAAGGACAACATTCAACTGAAACGACAGCGTTTTAGATTTTAAAATCTTTAATTGGCTGTTATCACTGACCAATCAAAGGCCGCGATTAGGGCTCAACGGTGAAAGCATACAGGCAATATAGCACTTCATGTATATTAGAATACTTCAGGTGTATTAGTTTATTTCAGATATAAACAACATTTATTCAACCCACTGTAGTATGCTACATGGAGCAATGGCTGCTGTATGAACATATTTACTATGTAGGTGTATTGTTCTACAACATATTGTTCCATATAGATAGTCATTTCGTTTTGGTGTTCAGTTCCATTGTGTCAACCCATTGGAAAATATATCACACACTACCAGCCCATTAATTATTGAATCAAACATGGTTACCATAAATTTAAATAAATCTGCCAATCATAATTTGATAAGGTCTTAACCTGCTATACTTTTACAACCATTTGGGATACATACCGCATATTAACACATATACCATTTGGAGGCGGTTTTTGATACTATTCTAGAGGTTTTACTTGACGTAACCGAATTTGGTATACATGTTTATCACGACAAGTCGAAGAACTATATTGATTTTCAAAATAATTCGATGGTTTATCCCCGTTTGGCGGCCATTTTTAATGTTCGTACTCTGTATCATTGTCCACGCAATAACTCTATTACTACCTGACGGATCGTAACCACATTCGGTATGCATGTATTGTTTTTCAGTGAGGAACCCTACTTATGTTCAAAATTTCCAAAAAAATCCGATTACTTATCTCCCCGTGGGGTTGCAGTATTTAATTGTCGCACTCTGTATTCTTGTCCGCGTAATAACTCAAGTGCTATTTGACGGATCATAAATCATAACCAAATTCGGTATACATGTATTGATTTTCAGTGAGTTATCTTCTCTTCTTGACTGGGCCTACCTCGACGGGCGTATATTGCGTATAGCTGGCACTCTTGTTTTTGTTGTATGTCTGCTTAACATTTATTTGATATTTTCCCTGTCAATAGTGACCGTTTTTGGTTTGTCTTGCGTTTGTGTCTCGGAGATTCTACGCCAGTTTTAAGCCACCACTGGTCGTGTTTTCACAATGACTGTTCCAAGTCGGTACCCGTATCTTCTAGTGTGATTATATGAGACACGCCATGTGATTTGTTCTTAAGAACATTTACGATTTTTCATGAAATATATTTACAGAAACTGTGATATTTTCTGTAAATTACGTTGAAAGATGACGAAAAATCCATAGCAAATGTAGTAATTCCGTATTTGTTAAGTTCCGTCAACTTTCGACGTCATTTACGGAAAATATGTTTAATTTTGAAAAAGTTTTTTATGAGATATCGTACATGTTATTAGGTACACAATCACGATTACGGCCACCCTCTACATTTTTTTGATTTGATGAACATCAATCAAATATTGCTTTTGTTGCAAAACAACAATGTTTCTATGGGAATATAACATGGCGCAAAAAGGTGATGGGGCCCAGTTCACTGAACTTCGTACGACTAAAATGTTCGTAAGTGCGAATTTAGGATCGCCTGCAAATTTTAATAGATGGATTTACAGATATTGATCATAACTTGCATATACGGCCTATGCTCAATAAATGTAAATCCAACACTCGTTTACAACAACACATTGTAAAACTAATGTGAAATGTACAGACTATCATAGTTTTGCACTTACTAACATTTTAGTCCTACGAAGTTTAGTGAAACGGGTCCCTTGAACTTGACCAGGAGGTTAGTACTTCAAACAACCCATTCGGTGCACACTGACGTTACGCACGTTCTTGCTACCAACACGTATTTGGCGCCGTATAATAACGTTTCGAGCAAGCCGGTGAACATCATCTGTAACGATTCCTGACATCCGATATACCATTTTAAAGGCCGTTATATCAGTAATACAATGGTATATAATTATGTTAATGATGTGGACTATCTTGTTTCGAGTATATATCAAAGATGACGATGTAGACGCCAATAACGTCTGTCTCGTGTAACATCGGTACCATTTTGTTAGTGCGAAAAACCCTATATTTCGGAGACGGATCACGACAATTCCGCGGAATATTTATATATAAACGCGACATGATTGTTTTCAGTTACGTCATCGGACTACTTACGGTAACTGCCACCACTTTGCTGATTTCCTATTTAGAAGAAGCTATGCCAAGATGTCCCATTTTATCCGAGTGAGATGCACATGGCCAGCTAATGTCACGTGTCCCGAACACATTTACTGTAGTGATATGTTTAGTTTAGTTGTGAAAATAACATTACTTTCATTGGTAGTAACACCGTGCGTAAAGTCACTACATACAAAACGTATGTGATTCACGGTACGAATAATGCGGACTTAGCCGACTTACCCTGCAATGTTAATTCCTCGTAAGTCGAGGCGTTCTCGTCTCGTCTCGGCTCCAGTGATTCATACAGCCCTGCTCCGCTGTAACGGAATACCGCCAATAGAAGTAACAGCAGAGAATACCATGCAAGTGTTTGCGGTTTATGTTAGCAGCTGTAATGCTATCTAACTACAGCTTTGTCAGACAGCATTTCTATTATCCCATGTGTCATAATGTGAAGGCCAACAACAACACAAATATATATTTCCGAGTACATGCTCACTGTCTGCTGTCCCAATATAATCGTCTATTCCTGTTGCCCTGGCGTGTCCGTATGTAAAGTTAAATGCGCGTCTGTGCGTTTGCCATTTCAATAGCCCACTGGGTTAGCTTCCATTTATATAGGCTCGTCGGTCCCTTTAGGGTACAGTGTTCCCTTAGTATATGGCCTCTATGTCAAGCGAACCTTCAGACCAGGATAGTATCCACCTATTCTGATTAACATGGTTCAATGTTCGCCATTCTGTCGGGGAATTACTTATTGCAGGTGTCCACCCAGTCGGCTACTCGAGTGGTTATTATGGCGCATTATGATCTATAGCAGTGAAGTGTGGATGTGACTCGAGATACAGGGATCATGATTGAATGTGTGACCAGTGTAGTGTTATGACGATGTCTCCATGCAGTCGGGCCAGGGTGTACGCTATTACAGTCCGTGGAACGCCCGTAATTATTCTGACAAATAGCTTTCCATTATCAGACAGGCACTAGAAGATCAACGTGCTGAATATACACACATGCCACAAACCCCGTGTCTCCAGTCACGGGGTCTGGTGACATAGACCCAGTGCTGACCGACCAGGAACCGTATACTTATACTTACCTTCCTCCACACGCATTACCAGAGTGGGCTGTCTCTGAAATGGAAAAGCATAGAACGAATGTCAGGCTTAATCAATATACCGCTGAAATGTACGTCCTTAGCTGTTTTTCATAGTTTCAATATTTCCCAATACAATATGTTTTAAACAAGACATTGTATGAGTAGTATAGAGGGAGTCAAAATGATAACAGCAACCATTGTGCTGTTATTGAGCGGTATTGTAGCACCCACCACCAACACCAAGTTGGTGGTGGTATTTGAATGAGAAATTGGTCTTGTAGTCCCAATTATATTGGAGATTGGGATATTTTATATTCCAACACCGCATTTTCCTTCTCCAATATATCTAATTTATTCCGTAGATCAGCAACTAATTATACCAACTCTAGTCTACCATGTTCACCTTTAGCCACCTGACAGCGCAGTTGCTTATGTCTACAAAGAGTATGGGCACTAACGAATTTACAAGGGCATCTGGGGAATTGGAATTGTGGGGCGGCACAAGGATCTTTCTTTGCTAGATGCCTTCACAGGTTGGCTGGTCGTGCAAAAGTTTTACAACATGTAACACATTCCATTTATACCTATATAAATTTCTGATCAATTGGGTGTCACAATTGAACAGAAATTTCATAGGTTGTATTATCGATTATTTATCGGAAAATATGACAACTATTACAACCTTATGTTATTGTGACACCCAATTGAACATATACATTTCATAGGTTATATCATACCAAAGTATATATACCAAAATATACTGATATAAAAAAATGCCTACCACAATTAATCAGGTTCAGATTGAAACGTTGAGAGCCGAGGCTAAATCTCTTGGTATTGTCTATAGCAACCGTCTGCGCGTTCATGGGTTAAATAAGCTGATAAACGCCATACAGAATGAGGCGTGTACACGTCGAGTAGGTAGGGCATACTCCAGAGGTGCCTTCACAAATGCCGTCTTGGGGTCTCAGGAGTTAACCACTCAAATAGGAAAACGACTACAAGTAGAGAGTATAATTGGAATGAGAACGGCCGCCCTGCCGGCTTCCCCCGCCGTAGTTAAACCAAAACGTAAACTTAAAACCGCCCTCCTACACGCGATAGCTGACGAGAGCGAGGCTATTCTAGCGGTTAGAGACGAAGAGATGGAGAAAGTCAAGCAGGGTAGACGCACGTTCACGTTCTCATTTAGGAAACACGTAGAAAAGGAAATACCTGATAGGATAGTAGATAAATTAACTTCTCATCTGACAACAAACTTCCACATAAGATATTCATACTCCTACAAACTACAATACATTGATGAAAAAGATCACCGAGGTCGCGCAAAGACGATAATATTTAATAAGAATATTGGGGGGAGTAGGTGGATGGACTCCTTAGGTGAAGTAGAGAAATGGGCGAAAGATAACGAGAAAAAGAAGATGGATATAGATAAAGTCGAGAGGCCCAGCACAAAATGGACGTTCGTGAGGTGGGAGCAGGTTTATATAAAACTAGTGCAGGGAACACGAGGAGTAGATCTCGGGCTGACTTCCAAACACGCGGCTGGTGGACCTCTCCCAGACTGGTTGAGGAATAAGAAAGGTATGTGCTCGTTAGACAAATACAACGATGAGCTGTGTCTATTCAGGTGCCTGGCCATTCACGACGGGGCTTACCCAGACAGGTGTACCGCCCAAGTCAGAGAGATGAGTGCTAAGTATTTCGGTAAGAGAGAGCCTGGGCCTATTCCGCTAGGCGAGCTGAAAAAGGTTGAGGAAAAGTTCAAGGTGGGTATAGAAGTATATCAGCCAACCGAGAGTGGAATATGGTGGTTGAGGAAGGCACCAGCACACTATGTGGAGGTAGGTACGAAACATATGACGATAAGCATCTACAAAAACCACGCGTTCCTGATCAAAAACCTAAAAGGTCTGTCGAAAACGTACGCCTGCGACACTTGCAAACAGAGGTTCACGATGGCTAGTAACGTTACTCGGCACGGACCCAAGTGCATGAAGTGCGAGACACACGCCGTATGCGAAGGGAAAGTTATCGAGCGCCCTCGCTCCGCGTTCGAGAAGGCCTTCTACCCTAAGAGTGTTGGAAGCCTAGGGGCACTTGATTGGATGGCGTCTGTTGAGAGTGAGGAGAACGTGCACATCCACCACGAACAATGTGGGCACGGCGGGGAGAGGTGGATCTGTGGATCTCCAGTAGATGGATACTGCAACGAAAATAACACGGTGTACCAGTATCACGGCTGTTTCTGGCACGGCTGTCCGAAACATCACCCGGCGAGATGGTACGAGTTTCGCACCAGCAACAAACGGGATAAAGAGATGCGTGAAGCAGGAGTTAACCTAGTGATAATGTGGGAGTGTAAGTATAACAGAACCGGCGCTAAGATTAAGACAGGATGTCCCACCACTCTGTACCCGTACCAGATAGTATACGATTTTGAAGCGTATCTGAGTAAGGAAGGGAGGACCGACCAAACACCAGACCTATCGTACGAGACAGAGCACGTGCCCGTAATGCGTTTAAGCATAGGGGACAGCCTGTCCGGAACCGTATCTCACATCTGTGACACGGATCCTGCCAAACTGGTAAGTAAGTTCATAGAAGATCTGCAGGAGAGGGGTAGGGACATTCGCGAAGAAGTGGGTCGCCGGTACAGGTTCGAGGACACGGAGCACCTCAGGCCTCGTCAAGTGGATGAGATAAACAGGTGGATAGATCAGGTCCCAGTGTTGGGTTTCAACTGCAGTAGGTATGACATCAACCTCATCAAGAAACATCTGGTGGGCAAGCTGGCAGAAACGACCACGAAAGTTATGGTAGGCAAGCGGACTAACGACACCATATTCCTATTCACTCCGGAATTCAGATTCATGGACGTTCTTCTGTATCTTGGTCCGGGAGTCAGTTACGATAAGTGGATTAAGGCATACGACTGCTCATCTGAAAAGTCTTTCTTCCCGTATGAGTGGCTTGATTCTGTAGACAAGCTAGACTATCAAGGGCTCCCTGACATAGAGCACTGGTATTCCAAGCTCAGATGTGAGATGCTGGTAACCGAGGAGCAGCTGGAGGAGTGCAGGAGAATCTTTGAGGACAAAGCAATGAGAACATTTAAGGACTGGGTGAGATACTACAACGATCTCGTCGTATCACCTTTTCTAGAGGCATTAGGTAAGATGTGTGACTTTCACAAACATAGAGGAGTAGATATATTCAAAGACGCCGTTACCCTGCCAGGAGTAGTCATCCAATATATGATGCGAGGAACGGCGTCGGCAAGTGCTGGTATCCCGGGAAAAGCTGGATCCGGACCGAAGACTGGCCAGCTGTATGCCCCAGAGAAAGAGGCGTACGAGATGTAGCAGGGAGCTCTAGTCGGAGGACCGTCTATCGTGTTCACAAGATACGCCGAGGCAGGTGTTTCAAAGATACGCCCAAACAGTAAGGGTGAAGGGAAACCGTGTCAGGCAGTCCTCGGGTACGACGCTAACGCCTTGTATCTGTCGACACTCAAAAAAGTGATGCCGTGCGGTAAGGAAACTATACACCACAATAAGAAACCCCACAACCAAAATATCATAGACAAGTTCTGTCAACGGGTACAAAGGGGAAGCGATTACTGGTTCGGGTTTGCCGAGGTGGATATGGAAGTCCCCGAGAGCCTGAGAGAAAAGTTTGAAGAGATGTCTCCGCTGTTCATAAACAGGGTATTTGATGAGGAGGAGGTTCCAGAGCACATGCTCCAGTATCTGAAAAAGACAGGCAGGAATCAAGGAGGCGGAAAAGAATTAGTTGGTATGCTGTCGGTAAAAAAGATGCTGCTGTATGCCCCGCTGTTGAAGTGGTATATAGAGCACGGGCTAGTGATAACAGGCCTCCACAGGATCCTAGACTACGAAGCTGGAAAACCCTTCCCGTGGTTTGTCGAAGAGGTGACTGCGGCTAGGAAGACCGGAGACGTAGATGAGTCGAAGAAGCCGGTAGCTGAAATAATGAAGTTGGTTGGTAATTCGTGTTGTAGTAAGATGATTGAAGCACCAGAGAGACACCTTAACACTACGTACACTAAAAATGAGAGCTGTGTGGATAAAGCACTACGCTCAGCGTTCTTCGAAGATCTGGAAGAGATCGGAGACGCGTATGATATATCTAGTAGGAAGGCTAAGTTTGCTGTTAAGAGACCGTTTCACTGTGGGATAGCCGTGTACCAACTAGCCAAGCTGAGAATGTTAGTTCTATTACGACTTCCTAGACGTATCGAGAAAGGACTTTGAACTAATTCAGATGGATACGGACATATTGTTCATAGGTGTGACTGCTAAACCGGATAGTACAGTTAACGATGAAAGCCTAGACGCGCTGGTGAAGCCTAGACAACGTGTGACATACGAGAAAGATAAGTGCAACTGGCTCGCATGGGACCAATGGAGTAACAGGGAACCTGGGCTGTTGAAGATGGAGTTCCAAGGAGATAGAGCTATAGCGCTATCCAGTAAGTGTTACTTCGTAGAAAAGCTGGCAGAGAGCGAAGACTCCAAATGGCATCCGGCCAGTCACCAACGACGCTCGCTGGCCACACAACCAACTCCAATCGAGATTGGATTTGAAAACCCGGGCGTAGTGAAGCATTCCTCTAAGGCAATGAGTAAGATAACCAACAGCGTGAGTTGGAATAGATGTAAGAACGCGTTGGAAGGCCATAGAGACGTGGCTAAAAATATAGGGTTCCATATGAACGGTGGAGTAATGAAAACATACACCCATAGTAAACTGGGGCTGTCGGCGTACTACGACAAGAGGAGAGTGATGAAAGACGGGGTACACACAGAGCCTCTAACATAAGGTAAACAAAAAAATAATAACTCTAAAAAAGGTGATAATACTAAAGGCTCTGACGAGAGCCTGACCGACTATAACGACGGACGGACCGGAGACAGCTGGGTGTCATAAGGCACCGCAAGAATTTCTTTGCGAACAAACCCGCGCGATGGACCACCATCCAAATAGTAGAGCACGGGCTCATCGGGTTTGGTAATATATCGATCTAGATGATATACATTGAGAGACCACACGGAATCAGTAGCGCGGCGCCGTCCACCTTCGAGCTCTCCCGGTTGATATAGGTACCGGACGGCAACATCCGATGGAAGGCGTTTCTCCGCTAAACCAACGGGGCGCCCGCGCGAGACGGCGGATGGTTTGTGCGCCACCGTTTTCGCCTTGATGACATCTACGGGCTTCTTACCGACCAATCTGGTCACCTCGCCGTTCAGTGCGGAGACCACGGCGGGCAGCCTGGTCACCCACTCAGTCGATCGCGAATGAGGATCTACAAGCTCTTTGGCATATTGGTGTCCGAACAACCTCTCAGCCAGGGTTCGATTGAACCGCTCCACGATCCTCTGGTCCCGGTGGATGTTGACGCGGCCGCGTCTGACAGAAACTTTGTGCTTAGACAATAGATGAGAGACCGCGCACATGAACTCGCGGCCGGGATCGACCTGGAGAAGATTCGGCCATTTGAGAGGACTCCTTTTATATATTCGGGAAAGAGCCTCGGCCACCTCCTTAGATTCTTTAGTGGCCAACGGCTCAGCCCCCTTATACCGACTCGCTATGTCAACGATTGTCAGTGCGTACTTGTACGTCTTGCGACCGACTCGATCGTGAGGGAGAAATAGGTGGTCTGCTTGGTGGACTTCATTCGGCACTGGCACGTCGAATTTCGGGCGAGGAATAATGTGAGGCGCGGGTAAATAGATCTGCCAGATGGCCTGCTTCTTGAGCCTTTCCTTGGCTGCGTTTTCGGAAACCTTGGTCGCCGCCGCGAGGTTCTTGATGGCCTTGAGTCCCTTCCAGTAGCCGCGAGGGCTGTAGTATGTGTTCGATAGCTTGCGTGTTAGTCGAACCGATAGTTTGGTATTAAGTTTGCGCGTGTCCATCGTATGCGAGGTATTCTAATAGATCGGAAAATCTCCAACATGCCCTCGCCAGATCGTCCGGTAACTGCGTCGGCGATACTAAACCTTTGTTGGAAGTCCAATCGGGATTAGATTGGAACAGGAGTGGGAACTCGGAGGAATCTAACATCCGCTTTGCGAAAAGGGTGGCCGCTTTTTCATCCTCGCGCCACGTCTCGAGAGAATCTTGGGCCAGACGGATCAGACCCTTCGCGCCAGCTAAACGGTGTTTAAGGGCCGTGTAGCCTACATCGATTATATCAAAATAAAGCTCGTCAACTAACATCGTCCTATATATTATTTAAACAAGTTTTTTTTTAAAATAATTATTGCTTATAGCTTTTCCAATATAGTAGCTGACGAGACCGACCACACCCATTTCCACGACGATGAACGCGATCTCGCGGTCTTTTTGGTCCTCTGACGGTACATATAAATCTGAAAGTTGGGGCTCGGGACCCAGTGGCGCGAGAATTTTCTGCGGAATGTTTGCACGGAGTGACTCTCGCGGCGAAGCTCTTCGTTGATCCAGTCCACACGGGCGGTTCGTTTTTTCGCCCATGCTTCCTTTGCGCTATTGAGTTGTTCTGTAGCTAAATCGTGACGCTTGCGCTCATCATCCGCGTCCGAGTTTTTTCATATTAACGAGAATAAATAGTTGCTAGTGCCGAACGTCACTGCGCTCCCGATTGCGCCACCTACTATTACTGCGAGCGTAGCCATTTTAATTCAATATATTAGGAGGTTGAATTCCAGCTTTAATTAGATAATCTCGAGTACAAACTGCGGCCGCTACATCTAAGTTCACGAACCCTACGTCTCTCACAGTCATATCCAATTTGGGAGAGGGCCCTCCGAAGACCATATTTGATAGTCGAGCATATCCGACAGTGACACCCGATATCACCACGGCGTGATAAAGCGCATTCACTATCATTTTACCATTTTGTTCAGCCATTATATTTATTGCATATAAAAGGGATCGCGTTTAATGTTTAAATGGGGCGCATCCAATTGCGATTGGTGTTTCGTAACTTTCTTCGGAACCGCCTCCAACATGCTCGGGTTCAACAGTGTTGAGGTTGGGGGTTGTCTCGAAAGGTATTTCCACACACACATGGTGCCCAAAACTGCCAGACAACCACCAACAACCCACGGGATGATTTTCCAATCAGGTTCAACAATATCGAGGTAATAGGGGGTAGGAGCTACAGCACTCCCCGATTGCTCTTCCACTTGACTTTGGGGTGTCGCAGTCCCCGATTGCAACGACTGTTTGGCCTCTCGAAGCTCGGTGAGTATTTTACCTTGTTTAATTGTTCGGGTGGCAGCCGCTGTCCGCCCAGCTGCCTGTCTTTTTGGGTTTTTGTGTCGTGCAATTGGAGGAT
>JAQRGA010001693.1:0-13272 GCA_029237695.1 Conchocele bisecta
TGGAGTGTTCAATTACAGTGGAGCCTCTCTAAACCGGAAACCCTGGGGACCTCCCAGGGTGTCCGGTTTAGAGACGTTCCACTGTACTTGGACACATACGTATACATGCTGGTTAGGTTTCTCTAGTTTCTCTAGTTTCTTAAGTAAATATAGGTCATAAGTATATTTAGTGCTTTGCGAATCGATTGTCAAAGCTGTTACAAGCTGGGAAATATATATACACGTATGTACAAATGTGTGATATGTACGGAAGCCCATTAGGGCCACTTCACTTTTTTTTAATTTCCATTTATTCAAGATGTTTTCTTGAATTTTCAAGTTATTTTCTTGAATTTTCAAGATCTTTTCTTGAATTTTCAAGAAAAGATCTTGAAAATTAAAGAATTAGAACTTGAACATTCAAGAAAACATCTTGAAAATTCAAGAAAAGATCTCGAAAATGCAAGAAAAGATAAAAAAAAATGTGAAGTGGCCCGAATGGGCTTCCGTAGATATGTATACTGAACCGAAAAATAAACATTGCATCGTACGGAGCCCCACAGGAGACGTCGAATTCTTTTTATTAATTCGTTCCCACGAAATCCCAATTATTTCCCACGAAATAACAATTCGTTTCCACGAAATAACAATTTGTTCCCACGAAATAACAATTCGTTCCCTCAATTTAACAATTCGTTCCCACGAATTAACAATTCGTTCCCTCAATTTAACGATTCGTTCCCATGAATTGTTTATTGTTAATTCGAGGGAACCAATTGTTAAATTGACATTGTTATTTTGTGAGAACGAATTGTCAATTCCAGGGAACGAATTGGTATTTCGTGGGAACGAATTGTTACTTCGTGGGAACGAATTTTTATATCGTAGGAACGAATTGTTAATTCGAGGGAACGAATTGTTAAATTGATAGAACGAATTGTTATTTCTTGGAAACGAATTAATACAAAAATATCCTAGTCCCCTGAGGGGCTCCGTAGCATCGTACATGTAATACATGTTTGAATTAAAGTTCAGTACGGCCTGATAATCTTTGCATATATGGCGTAAATCACTACGACATATTTTCGCTTTATTATACCCATAATAATGTATGTTTTTATTATACATTATATTATACTTTAATGTGAATTAAGCGACAATTGACAAAGCAATATGTTTTTATTAACAATAATAGCGTAAGGATAATTTTCTTTTATTATTTTGCTATTGGTATCATATAAAAATGTTTGCCTGTTGACGTGTGTTTTTTATGTTCCTTTGTTTTCACATAATATTTTCTTTGACACAGTTTACAGGTAACTGTCCACGTTAACTGTTATCGACCACCATTTACAGGTGAAAACTCTGTGTAAGCTACATTTTGTATTTACTTGTACATACAATTAATCGGCATCATATTTGTAGACCTATGTAGCCTGGGCCCGGTTTCCCGCACAACTATATGTTTCAGATCTGGTTAAATCGTAGCGAATTTTCAGTCTATTGCTCAATTCTTTCTTTCTAATGCAATGTTTAAAATTAAAAATTAGCGCAACCTTTACCGATTTTAAGAAAGAAATATCTCCTGCAAAAAAAAACAACAAAGCCATGGATGTTACGACTAGCATAGCCACAGATCAGTCTCATATGTGCATATGCGCCGTCTGATCAGAACATACGATGTTCGCCATTCAGTCACTGGGGGATCCTTTCTCGATCACCGACAAGATATGGGTCGCCTATGTAAGGTCCGGTTTTTTTTCAGAATGTGGTCAAAGTACAGGTGTAAGCAGGACGATGTCGCGAACATTCGACGTTTCTGTAGCCTATTTCATCAACATTGCAAAGTATACTTTACTAGCAAAGTATACTTTGAGGGAGCAATCATTTATTTTTCCTGAAATGCATTATTTTATATAGAACTAACAAATGCATATATTTCATGATTAAAAGTATGCAGATTTATTATACTGAATTTATTATATTATCACAGCCAAATTGGCTGTGATAATGTAATAAATTCAGTATAATAAAAATTAATAAATTTATCATAAAATTGAAAATTTCTCCCTCAAAGTATACTTTGCTACTGAAGTATACTTTGAAATGTTGATGAAATAGGCTACTGTTGTCTGAATATGAAAATCTTCAATCTGAATACACGCTAACATGTATGTCATGTTAATATAAGAAATACGGTGGGATGATATTTCAAGGCAACATGTTTGGGACATGTGACACGTACAACTACAATAATATCACATATCTCTCTTGAACTAAATAATGTTTAAACCAACTACAATAATACAAAAAGTCTGTTTAGCTCGTTCGATAATATAGTCAGGTATTGCAAAATAGTTACGCCCCCCCCCCTAACCCGAAATCCTGGATCCGCGCCTGCACTGGGACACACTGGGGACACTCTGGGACACACTGGGGACACTCTGGGGACCGCTTTACAGACGCTACTCTATAGATCTTTATGTTATGTTTTGATACAGAGCAGGGGGCCGTTTCACTAAACTTCGTAAGACTAAAATGTTCGTAAGTGCAAAATTATGATAGTCTGTAAATGTCACATTAACAACGTTTTCTTGTAAACAATTATTGGATTTACATTTATTGAGCATATGCTGCATATGCAGCCTATGCTCAATAAATGTAAATACATTAATTGAAATGTATAGACGATCCTAAATTTGCACTTACGAACATTTTAGTCGTAGGAAGTTTAGTGAAACTGGCCCCAGTTGATGAATCATTTTACATGTGTTACTAGTGTCTTGTCTGAATAAATTTCCCCGCATCAGCCTGTCTGTGCATATCGTATTTTGCCAAGTTCGTTGATACTTAGCAGTTACATGTATATTAAAGGTACATGCCCACCCAGTAGGCACACAATGGTCTTTATATCATAGACATCATATTTTGCTAGAAAATGTCTCAGGTGATGTCTCTGATATAAATAACATGTTGTGCCTAGTGAGTGTGAATGCACCTTTAATGTATTCTATTTTTCTTTTTCAGCCGATAATTACATGTATTGCCAATATAAAAATATCAACAATACACCCGTATAGGGTTTTTCTATAAATAGCATCAACTGAAATTTTGTTTATATTTCCCAACACCCTCTATATGTTGATATTAGTTATGACTATTTCCCTGGACTTCATGTGTATGGGAAATAATTCCGCGTGTCTGTGCAATAGTTACGCGTGCCCGATAGTCAAAACTATTTTCACCCCAGAAAATCATGACGTGTTGTCGAAGACAAGGTGCATGATGACGTGATTACAACAACAACAACGTCGCCGATTCCAAAGTAAGTATTATTTGATATTGTCCTTAATATGCAACGGATTTTGATGAAATATGGCGCAGCAAACGCGTCTTCATGAGCTCCGACACGGCAATCGATTCTTCGCAGAGACACGGAAATCGATTATTCGCAAAAACGACAGAAGTTTGGGCGAAAATACAGAGACCACCAAATGTAGCTTAACAAGATGCGTTTGATGCGCCATATTTCATCAAAATCCGTTACGTAATAAGGACAATTTGAATCGGTACTTGTTGTTGTTGTTAGTACCACGTGATCATACACCTTGAAATATTACGGTATAAAATTCAACGTAGATCGGTCCGTCGAGGCGCCCCGTGCCACAGTTACGTTCATTGTGTCATATTCACAGTTTACAGGTTGAGTAATAAAACAGTTATTTCATGGTCATTTCGGGGAACAGTCAAAACATATTGCCCATCGGTACAGTGGGCGATCCGATGCACTATTGCCCTCGGACTCTGGGCAATAGTGCCTCAGGTCGTCCACAGCACCCCTGTAGCCCATTTCATCAACATTGCAAAGTATACTTAGTAGCAAACGTATACTTTGAGGGAGAATTTTTTCAATTTTATGATAAATTTATTAATTTTTATTATACTGAATTTATTACATTATCACAGCCAATTTGGCTGTGATAATGTAATAAATTCATTATAATATAATTCTGCATACTTTTAATCATGAAATATATGCATTTGTCAGTTCTATGTGAAATAATGCATTTCAGGAAAAATAAATGATTACTCCCTCAAAGTATACTTTGCTAGTAAAGTATGCTTTGCAATGTTGATGAAATAGGCTACTGGGCAACAGTTTTGACTGTTTCCCGAATGATCATGACATAACTGTATACTATTTTCACAAATATAACAAGGACAGTGTTATCACTAAGCTAATCCCTTCGCTGGCAGACTTGCTATTAAAAACAACAACAAAAAACTAAGGTGAACATAAATCCTCAGTGACCTTGACCTTGGGCGGTCGGACGTGGGTCGTATACAAAGCAAAGCACCATCCATAGACACACATTGCGGCCAAATATTATCAAAATCGTTAAAGGAGTTCATAGTTTATTGAAACATGAAAGGTATCACTAACGTACGCACGCATGCACGCATGTCGTGCATGCGTGCATGCACGCACGCACGTACATGGACTAACGCTAGATACCCTCTTGCCTATCGGCGAGGGGATAACATATGCAATGAGACAGCTGCGGAAAACATGTTACGTGATCAGTACAGCTTCAAGTACAATGCACGATGTTGTGCTTATGCAATAAATAGAAAGTAACATTCTGGATGATTTAAAGGTGCATGCCCACTCAGTAGACACAAACTGTTCTTTATATCACATGTTTTTCAATAATACATTTTGTACCTGAATTTTTACATTAGCATAACATAAATACACGTATATATATTCACAGTGACCAATGGCTTGATGTCTACTGTCTGTTTCACGAAAGCTGCCCAAATTTTACGGTCATATAAACAATTCAAAAACAATATTTTTTTCGATAATATTAAATTAAAGGAAAATTTAAGAATGAGCCTTCCTTTTATTTAGTGAAATTTGGTAAAATATTGATTTTATTACGAAAAATTTATTTCTCTATGGCAATTTAACATGGGGGAAAAAGAGGAAGAGGAGTTTGGGAGGAGCTAAAAAACTATTTTTTTTTTGGAAATTGACTCCGAAACCTAGCTAGATAGCTTGGAAATGATCTAACTAAGAAAACAAAAGTTAAATTTTTAAAAATCGGTCCAGTATTTCTGAAATTCTAAAAAATTTCCCCATGTTAAATCCCCATAGACATCTTCTATTCACTCCACGGCAGATGACATCTTCTATTCACTCCACGGCAGATGTATATGGGGATTTAACATGGGGAAATTTTGTTTTCGCAATAAAATCAATATTTGACCAAATTTCACGAAATAAAAAGAAGGATCATTCTTAAATTTTCCTTTAATTTAATATTATCGAAAACAATATTGTTTTTGAATTGTTTATATGGCCGTACAATTTGGGAAGCTTTCGTGAAACAGACTATAGTTATGTTTAGTTAAAGGTACATGCCCACTCAGCAGGTACGAAATGTTCTTTATATCAGAGACATCATTTGAGACACTTTCTGGCAAAACAAGCATTCATTCACCATTACCCCACGTATTGATTGGCATTATTATACATTTTACATCAAACGTAAATGTTCACACTGATATCAGGGGCGATAACCGTGTTGCCTTACAATGCTAACGAATATATCTATATATTCTCTATATTTATTTTTTGATAATTCCAACACAAAAATATTTACACAATTCCCTAACATTTGATTGGTCCGTTGCAAGTCTCCGTCCAAAATTTATATCCCAGTAAACTCCATGCCGAACTACTTTCCGTAACCGTCAGGCGCAGTTAAAATAATTCTTAAGAAAACGGGAAATAAACACATTTTCTTGATGAATTTATTTCAAATGCTGGAATTATACAAGGAAATGGAATGGCCTTTTCGTGGAATTTATCGGGGATATAAACTTGGAAAAGTCGCGGGAATACTGGACGAGGCCTTCCGGCATTCGTCAGTATTCCCGCGACTTTTCCAAGTTTATACCCCGATAAATTCCACAAAAAAGGCATTCATTGCTATAATGTGCCATGATCACACTTTATAAATATTAATTTGTCAGGTGACGCATTTAATTAGTATAAATAATCAAAAAATATATCATGCCTCATTTGCATATGAAAATAGCCTGATGCCGCCGCGTGTCACTATCAGTAAATATCTGTACAGCGGACACTCGTAATTTTTAGAACTGGTGGAATAGTGACACAATTATACACTTATTTAATTTCTATAAAGAACGTTTTGTGCCGACTGAGTGGGCATGAACCTTTAATATGCTATTTATTAAACTAGTATTATACTAGCTTCATAAGAAACTCGGCCGAGTTTTGTATGAAATCAGTAATCTATTTTAACTCTTACACCGCTATCTTAATTTTTTTGTCGTCTGATGTTTATTTTCTATTTTCCATTTTTATCATCAAAACCGTGCTTTGATTTCACTTTAGAATAATTTACAACATCGTTTGAGAGCATTTTAGAATCATTTCCATTGGAAATGATTCTGAAGTGCTGTCAAACCATGTTTTTATTGAGAAATAAGGCAATACATAAAAGCAACAGCAGACAACAATTGTTGTGTGTAGCAGTCTAAGGGTTAACACATATTATATTAAATCAGCACACATGAAATAGCATATATTGCCGATTATATGTTTCTAACCACAAATTGCATGTACAGTAAATACTAATTGCATGTATGTTATAAACACAAAAGCAAAATTATTTACCAAAATGTACAAAGATGTCCAAAATGTCCAAAGTCGGGAAAATACGGATTCCGAAAAGTACTGTCAACTGATAAGCGAAATAAGTGAAATAACGTTATATCTTTGAACTTCTATTTTGGTATCTCAGCTAATAATATGATGTCGCGTCACAATAAAGTGCATGTTATCTTAAGCATTGGATTGGTCGACAATACCAACAATAAACTCAAAGGGTTGAAGGGCGTATACAGTATTCGATATTTTAACAATGTGGATACTTGATATTGTTATTTATTGCGTAAAACGGGCGTTCACAGGTTAACAACACTGCGTAATAAACGGCATGATTAATTAGTGTCATAAATATATAAATGATACGGTTACATAAAACAAAGTAATTCCACAAATTTCGGAGTAAGCCCCGTCTTTCCCCGACACATGTTGTAGTAAAGCATGATGTCTCGACTCAACCAATCAAACGTTTTGATTTTAGACATGCGCATAACAACATAACG
The DNA here is from genome assembly GCA_029237695.1 of Conchocele bisecta. Lineage (NCBI taxonomy): Eukaryota > Metazoa > Mollusca > Bivalvia > Lucinida > Thyasiridae > Conchocele > Conchocele bisecta. The sequence continues at coordinate 7,186 of JAQRGA010001693.1, forward strand.
CGTAACAATGCATGATGGGCGGGATATTCATATACAAGACAGTTTCTGTACAACATGTATATGAGACAGGCTATGTGATTGTGTACCGAAACACATGTGCACAAGACATCGTTGAGCCTTGATCAGACTGACATAAACACTCTATGCTGGTAGTGTATACGCACGCTTGTCAAAAGGAACCAGCCGGGTATTCTCAAGCCGGGTATGGAAGGTGTTCGAGCCAATTCCTACCCTTAAATATAAGCCGAATAGATAGAGGATATTCCATCGTACATTTTGAATAGCGGGAAATAATACACGAGTGTGCGTCGGCTTCTGCGCAAGCAACGAGTGAGCGTAGCGAACGAGTTGCTTACACGGACGCCGACGGACACGAGTGTATTATTTACGCTATTCAAACATGTACGATGGAATATCCTATTTATTCACTTCACGGCGGATACATATGTAAATTTAGTCTATTGTTGAGATCATATAATCAGTGAATTGTGATGTGCACATGAATAGTTATACAATTACTTGTTTTCCCGCGTTTGACGTTACGGTGTGTGACGTCAAATGTGACGTCATGTAAACACTTTGAAATCCAAACTACGCAGCTGTTTCTATGAACCAGATATATTTAGTGCATGTTTAGAATGTGTTCAATCACATTAACATTCTAGATTAGTCGAGACCCTTTCCAAATTTCCAAATAACTTTATTTTTACTGTAATACAAATGAAACATTTTGCATGGTAGCTCGTGGTTTCCAAGAAAACAGGCGCGCAATTACGGGTGTTCTCTTCACGGTGTATTATTTGTAAGGAGTTGATTACGGGTTTTCTCTCACAGTGAAACCCGTGCAAATAATTTGCAACAGTGTAAATAATTAGCACCTAGTTTGAGCAGTATACATCATGTATATGTATATGATTAAGTGTAGGTAAAGCTGTATGTGTACTTTGCACTCGTTCAATGTCGTGTCTGTAAGCGAATTAAAGAAGAAGAACAAAAAAGCAAACCATGAAACTGAAACCAAATAGGCCAACAGTTCAATATTTGCTTACGACAATTGGTGCCATAAATAATAATTATTATGTTCATACAATTCTATCAGGAAGAGTTTGTAGGCTCGTGTTAATTAACAACCAATGAACGATTTGAAAGACGAAATGAGTCACCAAACAAGACATTATCGAGAATTATATTCAATGGTAGCTATTTACCATTCCCGCTTTGTGATCGCTGCCGATTCCCATTTCGTCTGAAGATTAGTACATAATTCATGTACAGACACGTTCACCTTTGCATGTGCTTATAATGCAATTATGTAGAGTGCATACTTGCGAAATGTGTTTTATTTTTGCAAGGGTACACTGATAGTATCAGCTTTTAGTTCGTCACTTTCGCTCAGGTATTGATATTATTACGAAATAAACAGTTGTATAGATCACATTATATATTAATACATTCAACACTTTCGATGTAAATATCTTCGAAATAATTAGTAATGTTCTCTGGCTTATATGTACGTAATGTTTCTAAGTATAACCTTATATGGCATAATCAATTGCAGTGGCTATCTAAACCGAACAACAAGACAACATCTGTGATCCTATTTTTGATGAGTTTCACCGTCATTAAATCTCAAATTGTAATGTATGTGCATGATCGCAAAGCACGCGTCTGTACCAGAATGGTCATAAACCTGACTTACACTGAAATATCTTTAAACCGGACACCCTGGGCACCTCACAGGGTGTCTGGTTTAGAGAGGTTTCACTGTATTTCTTTTTTTTACAGCGTAGACCCTCTCTAAACCGGACGCGCAGGCAGTCTGCGTATCCTTAATTTTTATGAGTTTCTTTGGTACATATTTATTACGAAAATGCATTTTCAAGTTCGCAAAGCACAGCCGCATACCTTGGCATAGTCATATGTCTGATTTACAATGGAACATCCCTAAACCAGGTTGTCCTGTTTAGAGAGACAAACAAGGCACATACCAAACAACCGATTTATTCCTCTACGCTTTGTATTCATAATTATGTATACTTATTCATGCAACTGAACATAATACAGGTACATTACATGTGCAAAATACATCCTTGTCCTTTGTTGTGTGTTCTCAAGTTTAATTTATTGTCAATTTTAAGTGTCTTTTATGTCAACGTATATGAAATCCATGTAATGAGGTGACAGGTGCGTATGCTTAACTGCATAATTATCGCGATAATAATGACTTGCCGTCTAAAACGAGAAAACGTGGATGCGCTCCGGCACGAAGTCCGGACAAAAGAACTTGACAATACCCACTAGTGCCAGTGATTATATTTCAATGTATACTGTATAATGTATAGCTATAATTTTATCTAATTATAGGCGTTTAGTACGAGGCTGAGAACGGAAAACAAATAAGTCAAAGCTGAGAGAGAGAGAGAGAGAGAGAGAGAGAGAAGAAGAAGAAGAAGAGAGAGAGAGAGAGAGATAGAGAGAGAAGAGAGAGAGAGAGAGAGAGAGAGAGAGAGAGAGAGAGAGTAACCAAGTGGTAACTCGTGATACCTGACCAAGGTGTGACCAGGCTTGATCCTGTTCAGACTACACCACGCATGCGGCTTTTGATATGGGGGTACACTGTTCATAATGTTGCTCCTGATCAGTACGAGCGTGTTCATTTACGGATCTGGAGCTTCATTGGCCTTACGTACAGACATCATCCCCTTTTTTTCTGCGGAATCGTAATAATTATTAATCTGGTAAATAATCTCTCATCTTCGATGGTCAATAACCTGTTTCACGTACATGTGAGTTACTGTGCATTTGCAGACCGTTACCGCCGGTCATAGTCTCGATATTATAATCCACTCCCGTACATCAGTATGTGACCTGAGAGAATGAACGATTATTATTATGATGACATTTAACCATTTCACCCTACAGAACTTACATGGATTCGTCCATAATGAATTTTAGATGATTCCATATATTTAACAGGTTGTGGCTGGGCTTCAACAGCATATGTTGTAATATAGGGAGACCTATTTTTGTTCGTCCATTCTTTAGATATGATATTTTCGTGCAAAATAAACATTAATTTACCATTAACGGACGTGTTAATTGACATTATCATACTGTTGATACGCAACTTGAATTGCCACTTTGATATCATGGGCAATAACCGTGATTCCTTAAATTGTTAACGAAAACACATATTGATTCTCTATTTATTTGTTGTGTACAATGATGGTTTCGACATACGTTAAACGGATGATTCAAATAGATTTATATATTTATTATATATTTATTGATGATTCAAATAAGTAGTGGAGTTTTATATAGAAAACAAAGCTTAGTCCGATGATTATGTCCGGTCCCTAAATTATGTTCGCTCATTTATAAATGCACGCACGCATGGTACGGCTGTACTCAAATAGTAGTATATAAGAGTCATAATGATACAAGTTTATATGGAAGCCACACACTACGTGTGGTGGCTTCCACACGAAACTTGTAATCATTATGACTCTTATATACTACTACCGCGAGACCATATATTTATGACATGAGAAGATACACCCTATTAGAGATAAAAATCCCTATGTTATACTCAGTATATATATACAACAATCTGTCATACTTTTATTACGAATAAAATAACAACTGACACCCTATTAAAGATAAGAAATCCATAAGTTATACTCAGTATATTTACAGCAATCTGTCACAAATATAAACTGACACCCTATTAAAGACAAGTTATCCATATACTCAGTATATATATACAACAATCTGTCATACTTTATTACGAATAAAATATAAACTGACACCCTATTAAAGATAAGAAATCTATAAGTTATACTAAGTATATTACAACAATTCTCATATATTTATTACGAATAATATAAAACTTACACCCTATTGAAGATAAAAAAATCTATTGGTTATACTCAGTAATGCTACCATAAAGCAAATGAGAGAGCAAGCTAAGAGTTGGGGAATTTCCCTAAGAGGTTTGAGACTCAAGTAAAGATATAGCAGATAGGATAAGTGACGCGCGAGCCGTCGTCTACGAGGAGAGGCTGCGGCGTGCGGTTTCGACCGGACAACTGCCCGCCGACCCCGAAAAACGCTCCGAGAAATTGGAGAACGAGACGACGGCCAGTCTGCGCGCCACCGCTTACGCGCAGCGTGTAAAAGAAGATCCCAGCGCACGTAGAAAACCCTTATACAAGGCGTACTACAATAAGATTTATCAAGGGTTGGTGGGGGGACCTCTCAAGAAGAGGAGAGATATCGCCAGAGCTTTGGTGGAGGAGGGTCCCAGGATTCTCGCCGAAGAAGCCGAAGTTAGGGAAACTGTTGATAGGGGTAGGAGGAAGATAGTATGGACTTTCGAGAGGGGGGTAGACGGGGAGATCGCTAATCGCATAATGAATAAAATTCGCCCAGAGATGACCACGGCATGTTACCTGAGGTATTCGTGCTCGTATCGTATTAGGAACATGGAGACCGACTATGATCTATCACAAACAATCAAAGGGCAGTCCGTGGATAAACGAGATAGCCAAAGCCGAGAGTTGGATATCCGATAGAGAGAAAGGTCGAATGGACATCGACAAAGTCGATAGACCAAACACAAAATGGACCTTCGTTCGTTGGATATCGGTCGAGGTGAAGATGATCATCGACGCTCAACAACTTCTCATGGGAGCGGGCACGATAACGGACCGGGTAGTAAGGGAATCCCCCTGGACGATATTAAGAAGGTCGAAGAGCGTTTCAAGCTGGGTATTCGCGTTTACGAGCCCACCGCCGATGGAGTGTGGTACCTCATGAAGGTTCCGGCAAATTACGACGTGGTTGGGGGGAAGACAATGACGATAGGAATGTTTGGAGGTCACTCGTTCCTCATAACGCAATCTCCGCAAGATGAACGAACGAGTACGGGTGCACCGGATGTCAACAACGGTTCACAAAGTCGTGCAAACATGCACAGGCACGCGACCACCTGCATGGGTGGGAAGACCGTGGTGACATGTCCATGGTAAGAGGGTAGAGAGACCGCAGTCGGCCTACGAGAAGGCGTTTCTATTCCTAAGGGGTCAGCGAGTGTGAGGTCGATTCAATGGCTGAGCAGAGAAGAGGAGAGGGTGGGAAAGCACATACATCACGCCAACTGCGGTCACGGTGGTGAGAGGTGGGTGGCCGGTGATCCGGTCGACGGTTACTGTCACGAGACCGAGACCGTGTTTCAGTTTCACGGATGCTACTGGCACGGGTGTCCGAGGCATTGCATGAGAGGTAACGCGAGATCGCTGTACAAGAGGACGAAAATTCAAGACGCCAAGATAAGGAAGGCGGGTTACGAGCTGGTGGTGATGTGGGAGTGCGAGTGGTTGAATAAGGTGAATACCTACTATCCACAATCGCCACGCGAGGAGGAGACGACTCTGTACCCTCACCAGATAGTCTACGACTTCGAGGCGTATCTCGACAAGTCAAAAACCACGCGACCCACCAAAGACCTGACCTTCGAGATCGAGCACGTTCCTATATCGGTGTCGTTGGGGGATACGATGCATGGAGGGATCACACACCTATGCGAACGAGATCCCGACACGCTAGTCGAGAAGTTCGTGACTGAGCTGCAGATGAGAGGCAAGGCAATCAGGGAGGGGGTTAGGAAGAAGTATCTGCCGGCCGACATAGATATGTTATCGAAGTCTCAGCAAGCAAAGATTATTTCTTGGATTGACCAAGTCCCGGTGGTGGGGTTCAACTGTAGCAGGTACGACCTGAACCTCATCAAGCAGTACTTTGTAGAGAAGTTGGCGGCCACCGTGAATAAGGTGATGGTCGGAAAGAGAGCCAGCACGACGATGTTTCTGTTTACCCCGGAGTTTAAATTTCTCGACATCATCCAGTATCTGGGACCCGGTACCACGTACGACCGGTGGGTTAAGGCGTACGACTGTAAAACGGTAAAGTCTCACTTTCCGTACGAGTGGTTCGATAGCGCGGACAAGCTCGACCATCCGGGGCTGCCAGACTATCCCGAGTGGTACTCGAAGTTGAAGGGTTAGATTCCTACTGTCGTTGTCCGAG
>JAQRGA010001698.1:0-10500 GCA_029237695.1 Conchocele bisecta
TTTCCCTTCGGAAATGTTCTTTGGCACAGATCGCACGATAAACAGTACAACTTTACATATTTTGAAATCCAGGCCAGAATACATGTGTTAAAATAGTATCCATGGTTTTCTTCATACCAAGGTGTCTTCCAAGTATAGATTCATATGCCAGTTATAACACAGTTTCCGAAACATTGTTGGGACCACTAATTTCTATGTATCCTGCCCTGCTCCACTCTAGTGTCTTCATAATTCATTCCTAATAGCAAACCACCTAACAACTCCGTTCATATATTATTTCTTTTCCGATAGTTCAGCTTTGTCTCTTACCCATTTCCGAATATCATCATTCCGTTGCTCCTCTTTAAACTCATCTTTGCCTAGGTCAACTAAATTCAACACATTTAGTTTATAAAATTCTTCCCGTTCTTTAGCTCTCTGACCTCGTGTTTGCACTGCCTATCCTAAACATACGTTTGGATCTTTGTTTTAATGTGTTTTCATTGTCTTTATAAGGTTTATGTTTACATTGTTCAATGTCATATTCGCCGTCAGTGTGTCCATCCGCTATTCTCACCAAGGACGGATCCGGGTCATTTGGCTCTCTTGCACCGCTTACATTACCCAATATTAAATCAAATACCGGTCGGTCATGCATGTGGCTTTGACATTACCTGTGATGAATGGTGTTTGAATATATAGATCTGCTACGGGCGTGTCCCTCACTGTACCATCTATTAAAATACAACGTTGAACATTGCCGGACATTTGAGAATCTTTTACCAAGATTCTCATGACAACTACTCCACTACAACCGGTATCACGGAGTACACTAATACATTTACCATTCAACCTATCTTCTTGTGTTGGCATCGGCAGATCACATAACTTACCCTTACACACAGCACTGCTCACATTCCAGTTTCACCTTGTTATATGCTGTACGACAATCATGCTGCTACTCTTCCTCTGGGTAAACAAGCATTGGCAGTGATTACCTTATCTGATGATGTCTTACCTCATGTACCACCGCAACACTTGCATGTATTGTCTGTGGATGTAACGGCACCATCTGGTTCTACAACTTGCATCATACCTGCAACACTTTTACTTCCGTGCACTTTCAAATCATGTTATCTTTTAAAACATTCACTTATGACATGGCTTTGTCTCTGACAATAATAACACTTACGTGTCGAACCATGTGTCCCAAATGGTTTTGCTTCTTTTCCGTCTTCCAGAATGGTCTTAAGTGCCGTAAATTGTTGTTCGTTGATGTACATAACTGTCTGAATTTACAAATCGTTTGCCGGGACCCGCCCCCTTCTTGACCATGTTAGCGTTTTCTAATCCCCAAAATTGACCATATTGTTCTTCCAAATACTGTTCCGTTAACACAGACATACTCTCTATACTAGTGGGTTTCCGTTCTTTCAAAAACAAAATTGCTCTTACAATAATAAGTCTACGAGTCCCTCATATGTTTTCTCTGTGGCGGATAACTCCATCTGACAAAATAATTTGCCAATCATACTGAAAATTAAGGACCCTTCACACCTTTGTCCGGACTACAACCCCGAAACGTCTGTCTAAATGCCTCCTGAGTCAGCTAAAACCGCTTCATTAAGGCATCTCTTACCTTTTCAAAGTCATCTGCGTCTGCAGGTGACAATTGAGAGTACACACCAAGAGCCCGACTTTTTAGCAAGGTACTTAAATGTATTGCCCAATCGTTCTGCGGCCATTTACATGTCCTTGCATACCTTTCCAACCTGTGTAAATATGCGTTCATGTCACCTTTCTGCTCTTCGAACGGGGATAATTTCGGACCTGTAACTTTAAAAGGTTCCACAGATTCCTTATTATCGCGTTCGGATTTTACCCTCTCCAGTTTTATTTGCTTTTCTATCAACTGTATCCCGAACTTCGTTTCTCGTTCGAGTCTCTTTCATCCCTATCTCGTTTGTCCTTTTCCCGCCTCTCGTAACGTTCTAATCCTTCATTCTCATTGTCACGTTCTACTCTCTATCTCTCTCTCCACAAACTCAAGAAGTTCTTTCTTTTCTAACCCCATTTCCTTTCCAACTTCAACTAACTTTGAAACATCATTGATGTTTACATAGAATGTGAACCATATAGTGAAAAAAATAGGTTAGCTGTATTGTGATCACTATATACATAACGGTATGACAGGAACTTAGACTTACAAGTCTGTCAATTGTTACTGACTAATGGTTGTACACAAACAATTGCACCACATGAGAGAAGAGATGTTAGAGTAATCACCCAAGTATGTAAATGTAAAACTGAAAGAATCACAATCATGTTGTTATTTGCATTATTCATATGCGCCTAAGAATATCTACTGTCAGGTTATTATTATACATGTATATCATATTTAACTTTAATTCAAAGTTTATGTTGCTGAACCAGTTCGTATTAACACCCAGTATCCGTAAGTATCGGTATAGTCTGTATCCCGATGACATATCATCGGGATTTAATATTGGCACTCAATTAAACATTCATAATTTATTACACATGTCATCAATTCCAACATTACACATATGTATTTAGTCATCGCGTACTTTAAGAACATGTACGTATACCATCATTCAGATATAGACCCTTGTCACATAGTCTCAATACATATTTCGGTTATGGCCATGCACTAAACAGTCAGATTCAAGCCTTGGTGGTCATTTGCACCCATACTAAATACATTGCCATTACACATCGCACCCGACTAAATACCGATAAATATTACACAATTCATCATACACTATAGTGAAAGGTTTATCACAGAAAGATTGCATATAACGTTCCAATCACAATATTTTCGTTCAAACTCTGCCCAACTGGCTCTCACGACACTACCCGATATTCAACAATACCCTGAATATAATCTCTCACAATTTGGTATGTAGATTTAAAACTCACATTGCTTAAAATCAACGGACCTTGTCTTCAATCTACTCAGGCCCCAAGCTACGGAGCCCCGCAGGGGACAAGTATTTTTTTTTTATTAATTCGTTCCCAGGAAATGACAATTCGTTCCCTCAATTTAACAATTCGTTTCTTCGAATTAATAATTAGTTCCAACGATATAACAATTCGTTCCCACGAATTAACAATTAGTTCCCACGAAATAACAATTCGTTCCCTCGAATTAACAATTCGTTCCGACGAAATAACAATTCGTTCCTTCAATTGAACAATTCGTTCCCTTGAATTAACTAATTGTTAATTCGAAGAAACGAATTGTTAATTGAGGGAACGAATTGTTATTTCGTGGGAACGAATTAATAAAAAAGAATTATTCGTCCCCTGGGGGGCTCCGTACCAAGCATCTGTTGACCACTGATCTTATAATACCTGTACAGGACACTCTGCTAACCCATGCAGGAGAAAATACACCTTCCTTAATTGTGACACTAGTCCATGAGATAATCCAAGGTGTATGATCATGTGGTACTAACAACAACAATATGTACTGAAAATTGCAGAATCCATCTGATTGAAAGTACGTATTCTTTTATATTGTCCTTACTATGTAACGGATTTTGATGAAATATGGCGCATCAAATGCGTCTTTTTAAGCTGCATTTGGTGGCCTTTGCATTTTCGCCCAAACTTCTGTCGTTTTTGCGAAGAATCGATTTCCGTGTCTACCGACACGGAAATCGATTCTTCGCAAAAACGACATAAGTCTGTGTCGAACTCCCTGGACCACAACATGCTCATGAAGACGCGTTTGCGGCGCCATATTTCATCAAAATCCGTTTCATATTAAGGAAAATATCAAATAATACTTATACTTACTTTGGAGTGGGCGACGTTGCTGTTGTTGTAACCACGTGATCATGCACCTTGTAATCGGAGCAGGAAGGCGAAACTTTGAATTGCCCTCCTCTTTCGACATCTGATGGACCGACAACGATTCAAACAAGGGAGATAATTGCTGAGGGTATCTTACGCAGGATAGTTACAGTTACCATGGTTACTTTCCTTAACATATGCATTATGGTTTTACGTTGTGAATTCAGCGTTGTTCCGCCTAGTTGAATATGCTGATCGGCCGGACCTGGGCAGCTCGAAATGCTTATCGGCTGTCTCAATTTGCATATTTAATTACAGCCATCGCAACGCGATACCAGAAACACGACATATCTACTATCAAGTCGCGCAGTAACGTGATTTAAACAGCAACCGGATTAAACCATGCGAACCAGCTATGTAGCCTATTTCATCAACATGGCAAAGTATACTCATCTAGGAAAGTATACTTTGAGGGAGAAATTTTCAATTTAAGGATAAATTTATTAATTTTTCGCTGCGATAATGTAATAAATTCCGTGTAATAATTCTGCATACTTTTAATCATCAAATATAGGCAGTCGTTAATTCTATATGACATAATGCATTTCGGGAAAAATAAATGATTACTCCCTAAAAGTTGATGAAATCGGCTACTGACTGATTTCTCATGTATTACTGAAAATTGCAGTGTTATTACATGTACTTGAACACAACGCATATTTAGGGAATTCGATTACATAAACTTGTGTAAAGGCGTGTAGGGTTGACAAAGAACATTTACCTCACCATACCCTATGGCTGGGTTCTAATGGACAACAACAAAGGCGATAATCTAATAATAATGATTATCTTTATTCTCGAATATACAGGGTGGTTCCAAATATATGTCCCCACTTTGGGATCTATCTGTTACAAGTTGATATTAACAAACATTGTGATTTATATATCAGAATAAAATGTAAGTATTCATCATTTTTTCCAGTATATAATATTCAGGAAAAACATAGATTATCTGTTGTTTTTTTTACATGGTTTTCAAACAACAGACCCATTTTTTTCAAAACGTAAAAATCGCCGGTCTTAGAGAAAATCTGATTTTCACACAAAACTGCGTCTAAACTGACTCGATTTGTGAAACAGTGCATCTTCCCAATTGTTTCGTTTTTGCTGATGGAATAACGTCTTGCCTTTCTCAAGATATGCACAGGCAAATACTAAGCTAGTTCAGATCTGGAAAATGAGGAATTAATTCTACACGTGTTCACAAGAATACAAACTTTAGGGATATTGATAATCCGGTGTCTAAGACCATCTACATCTGTTTTACATACATGATGTACATATAAATATATAAATGTAGTTCGATTCTGATGAAATAATACCGCATACATGTGCATTATCTCATCATATGGTAAACGTTTCTGTTACTTGGCCATCATTATATATAATAACATGTTTTGACAGCATTTCAGAATCATTTCCAATGGAAATGATTCTGAAGTCCTGTCAAGGCATGTTGTTAAATTGCCATTACATATTTAAATGACGAATGTTCATTGTTTACATAATATACATTTTTCAAATAAATATGACACAATCAACCAAGTATTACTTGCATGGCACAACACATCCAATTCACTGTATAATAGGTGTGTATCGGTTTAATGATTCATCATTCAGTCAAACTATTACCTTTGCAATAAGATTAATGGTTCAAATAGTATTCCGTGACTTTGCATTATCATTGTCCGATGCTATCGATCGCGTTTCAAAATTCGTAACAGTTTTCGACCAATGTTCATGAATTCTTTGAAATACCAGCAATATCATACATTGGATATTTTGACGTCATACCATAAACATATTGACGTCACTGGTTAGAATATATAATTAATAAAATGCTAAAGTATATTACTTTGTAATAAACTTTAGTTTGAATGATTATCTTGCTAATAACACTAGTTATGTCTATTTAAAGTGGGGACATATATTTTAAACCACTATGTATATATGAAACACGCCATGCGATTTTATACCTTAGGACATTTGCGTAATTTGATTAAATACGTTTACAAAATTTACAACATTTTTCTGCGGAATATTATTCCGCATGCACTCTGAAAATGTTGTCAACTTCTGACGCCATTTTGTAAACGTATTCGATGAAATTACGTGCAGATGTCCGAAGGTACAACATCGCATGGCGTGTGTCAATTATAACACATTATATCAATGGACCATGTTTACAAACAATTCTATGTGCTGACTCTAAGAAGTAGTATATTAAACATGTCTTTCAATGGTTTCTGAATTATGTTATTTAAATTAATTACACCAGTGCCTACATGTATAATGGGAATTTCTTTCTCTAAATTTGGCATAGTATTATTATTTCACAACAACAAAAAATAAAAGAAATATCACAGTTTTTTCCTACTGGTACATATATAACGAACATTCCAAGACAAATTGTCTCCCCTGCTTAACACAGTTTCTTATAACGTGTGATCAAATACAGTATTGCAATTTATGTATATACAAGGTGTATGATCACGTGGTACTAACAACAACAACCAGTACTGAAACTTCCAGAATCAATCCGATTCTAAGTACGTATTATTTTATATATCCTTATTACGCAACGGATTTTGATGAAATATTGCGCATCAAACGCGTCTTGTTAATCTGCATTTTGGTGGTCTCTGTACTTTGGCCCAAACCTTTGTCGTTTTTGCGAAGAATCGATATAAAAACGACATAAGTCTGTGCCGAACTCCCTGGACGACCAAATGCAGTTCATGAAGACGCGTTTGCTGCGCCATATTTCATGAAAATCCGTTTCATATTAAGGAAAATAGTCAAATAATACTTACTTTGGAGTGGGCAAGATTTCAACACTTTCAGCCACTGTTGTTGTTGTTGTTGTTATAACCACGTGATCATGCACCTTGATATATAGGTCATTTACTGTGTATGCAGAGAAAAAACACACATTTGATATCAGAGAAATTATTTGAGACAGTCACTTCAAGGCACATGTATACAGAGACACAACAGGCCAATTTTAAGCAATACATTTGTACATTTTCTTTTTCATATCCTCAATATTAATACACCATTAATATTGCATTTCAGTCGTTTTCGAATAGGCGCGAACTCAATTACTGGTATTCAATGTTAAAGGTAACGAGACACGCTTTTTTAATGAGACGCGCATGCGTCAATTGGTATTCAATGTGTAAGGCAAGGATTTAAGATTTAAGGTCTCTGTGTAAGGTAACAACACACCATATACTGATTTACATTGACATATTCGTGTTTCTAGCATCAGTCTCATACTACACATGATGAGGATGAACGTATATGTGTCTGTATCAGGTAACGCGCTTTGTATTGGCCGACTGACTGATAACATATTGCTGTATTAGGCATTGACCTGATACGAATATCCGGGTTACAACAAATTGAAAATTAACGTTTCATTGGCCGAACGGCGTCACATGACGTTACCGAATTACGTCAGTAGAAGGAATTCACGGAAAAAGTCCGGAAACGACGTCATCATTGCTCATTATGTAGCCAAAAACGTTACCTGATAAATAGAATACCATGCTAAGGTATTTTCATATCAAGTTTATCTAGAATTCAGAAATTCTTACGCCTCGGAATTCCTACGCGTTTCATAGCCTTGCCTGATAAACTTGATATTAAAGGACACCAGGGGCCCGTTTCACTAAACTTCGTACGATACACATGTTCGTACGAAGATTTCTATCAATTTGCTTCACACATTAACGTGTTTCTCTAATGCTACCATTTTGTACCTACTCGTTCATGTCATTAAATGTAGCACATCCACGAAATATTTTCCAAAAATCGCCGGTCAGAACAAATGTTATTGTGGGTTTCAATGTTTCACTTACGAACTTCTTAGTCGTACGAATTCTACTGTCTGTTTCACGAAATCTACCCAAATGTTACCTGTATATAAACAATGCAAAACATTTATTTTTTTCGATAATATTAACTTAATGCAAAATTTAAGAATGAGCCTTCTTTTTATTTCGTGAATTTTTTTCAAATATTTGAACATTTCCCATGTTACATCTCCATAGACATATTCACAGAGTAAAGATGTTTATGGGGATTTAACAAGGGGGAACTTTTCCTAATATGTGTTTTACTCCTCCAGCTCCTCCACTTCCTTTTCCCCCATGGCAAACATATTTTTTGCAATAAAATCAATATTTGACCAAATGTTAAGACGGCTCATTCTTATTTGATAAAATGTAATATTGTCGAAACAAATATTGTTTTTGCTTTATTTATACGACCGTAATATGTGGGCAGCCTTCGTGAAACAGACAGTAGTGAAACGGGTCCCTGTCTGGTAGTCTCTATGTATCAGCCTGCTTACAGTGGAACCCTCTAAACCGGACACTCGGGAAAATATGGATGGTAAACTTAGATGTGTTCGTTGTTATGTACGACGTATCTCTGATTACAATGACCTTTCATGATTGTAAAACATTAGACTGTGCCATGAAACGCTAATATGTGTGATTTACAGTGAAACATCTCTAAACCGGACACCCTGGGGACCTCCCAGGGTGTCCGGTTTGGAGAGGTTCCACTGTATGAGTCTGTTGACCACCGGTCTACGGCTGGTTCTTCTGACCGATTGGCGCTGGCAGCACAGGTGCCGCGTAGCTTGGGGCTGTTCCCGGTAGTGTCGGGTAGCTTGGTGGTTCCGGTGGTCCTGGGTAGCTTGCCATTGGTACTTGGTGGGATGTCACAGTTCCTTGTGCTTGGTTGTTTGGCACATTTCCCGGGTAGCCATATCCTTGTGCGGGTTGAAGCGTGGCGACTGAAACACAGAACCGTGCCTGTGGCTGGGGAAATAGGGCTTATGGGCCATAGCTCCAGATAAGGTGGTATTGGCGTATGTTACGCACTTATTTTAACAGAATACGCACTGATTATCAAAAGTGGGAGTACAAACTACTCACACCAATGTGAAAATACGCATTGATTTTCTAATTGAGTAGTGAAAATACTGTAATAAAGTTGAAGTTTACTTAGTTGAGCTGCAGAAAGCAAACACTGTTCGTTTACTGCAGCTCAAATAAGTGAATTTCAAATGCGTTTTATGTGTTTTTTTATCATGTGTTGCCTATTTAATAAGGAAGAAAATCAATAATACATTTGTACGCATTGAATTTGAAATATTGGTGTAGAATACTATTTAGATACAAAACAACTTATCTGGAGCGCTGTTATGAGTTAGTTGAAACAATATGTATTTCAAATAATATACATGTATATATTCATCAAAAATCAAAATACATATAACGTAACGGTGAATAAGGATTAGAAAACAAGCTCACAAACTTATGTGAATTCTTCTCCTTCAGTAAAGTACGAGTAAATGGGAATGTGACAAGAATGCATACATTGTATACATACATTGTATGTAAGTTTTGTTAAATTGTTTAAGGAAAAAAAAGAAATTATCCCAAACATGCGCTCCGAACCATTGGCATTGTTTTAAAGTGTTATGACGATACACGACTAGCATTTGTCCTGCTATTGGTAGTTTACAAGATAATCATTACAAACTGTTCTGTCGCAGTGGCAGTCTCCCGTCATGCAGTGAAAAGTTTAGAGGCAATAATGAATAGTTGAACCCTTTGTAATACAAGGCTGTTTTCATTGTCGTTTAAAAATTCGCTGTCGTAAATTAGGTTATTAAGGATTTGTGGACAATGAAGAGATGACAAATATCGTTGTCTTTGATTATTTGTATAAAGGGGACATGAGAGAATGTATTGATTAGCATTTTCGATTGCGCCACAGGCGCATGTAGCGCTGTCAACTATTGATTTCCGGAATAAGTCGTAGTTAAGCACGCTACACCCTAGCTCGATACGAGTCAGGAGAATTTGGCCTTGTCGATTAGTAGCTGTGTAGTAGTAGGTTGGTGGTTTACGCAAGTTAACATTTAGTGCATTCTTAAACGAGTTCAGGTTGGGCTGTTTCTTGTATTCGAGGATAGGGAATTCCATTATGTTATGGTAGCTGGAAGAAATGAATCTTGATACAGTTTAGTACGTGTGTGTATTAATGGAATGTCTTCATCGTTGCTTAGTCTGTATTGAGTGTGTGTTTGTTCCGGGATTAAATTACTCATAAAGTTGGTGTCATATTGTGTTTCAAGTTACGAGTTATGCGACCAGTGTAGCCCCAGCTCCGCCTGTGGATTTTAAATTAAAGGTGCATGCCCACTTAGTAGGCATAAACTGTTATTTACAGGAATTAAATAAGTGTATAATTGTGTCAATATTCCACCAGTTCTAAATATTATAAGTGCCCGTTGTACACGACAATGCGGCAACTGAATAATCCCGCTCTGTAATATACAGGTGATCATTCCGTGCCGGTTATGGGAATTTCGATATTTCCGTTTTCCCAAATATAGGTATATACATGCATTACGCAAACACGTCTTATTTGGAATTAATACATCACTGAACTACTTTCGGCAAGGGAGATAATCAATATACACCACTACGTATGGGAACTATTTTCATTAGTTGATATAGTTTTAATCTATCTCCTGATGATATAATGGTACATTACTGTGTTATGTTGTGGGTACTAATACATGTTGTTTCAATAGCGTATCGCTGTAAATGTATCGTT
>JAQRGA010000170.1:0-61279 GCA_029237695.1 Conchocele bisecta
CGCGTCCTGTTCAGTTGCAATTGGTGGTCTCTGTATTTTCGCCCAAACTTCTGTTGTTTTTGCGAAGAATCGATTTCCCTGTCTCCGACACGAAAATCGATTATTCGCAAAAACGATATAAGTCGGTGCCAAACTCCATGGACCACCAAATGCAGCTCATGAAGACGTGTTTGCTGCACCATATTTCATCAAAATTCGTTTCATATTAAGGAACATATCGAATAATACTTTCAAGATTTCAACACTTTCAGCCAGTGATCATGCACCTTGAAACCGCTATGCGTGAGAACGTGAAAGAAAAAACTGTTTCCATGTCCCGTCTGTGCCACCGTATGTGAGATATTGAGTTCAAGAAATATTTCCAATACACTACCGACTGCGCTAACCTTGTCAATGATTTTCTTTATTTCAAACAAAATGAATATTTAGCTCGAAATGAAGCAGTTCGATTGGCTGAGCCTGAACTCTGCTATAGTATACCTTGAGCCACCAATACCCCCCCCCTCCCCCCCCCCCCCTGTGGGATTTTTGGTGACTATGATTTTCAGATTCAGTAGCCTATTGTCTATTAATCCTGAATGTCTGTGCTCAAAAAGCCGCTGGATGAACAAATGGCGGCCATTTTCCAAGATGGCCGCCATGCCATTTTGAGCCGTTTATATTATGACTGTTAATTGATATTTAGGCAAGTACAAACCCTGTAAATAGCTACGATGTTTTGCCAAATTGGTTACTGAATGGTATACAATGGACATTATACATCATTACATCATACTATACCAATAATTTCCAAAATGGCCGCCAAATTTTTCATTGCATTACTTATATATACCTGTGAAAGGAACATGTAATCCCTTTAAATATCATAACTCTCAAAATATTTCAAAATGGCCGCCATATAAACTACATATTTACTACTGTCTGGAATTTCGAAGATGCTATAAAACACGCAATGGTCATATATTATAATACAAATTGACCTAAATATAGTTTGCTTAGCATTCACACAGTCATGTTCCATGATACAATAATGTTGTTATACATTCAAAATGGCCGCCTAATATGTTTATTTTCATAAATCACAATAAAAAATCATGTTTTTCTCAGCAATTCAAATTGTATAAAAATGCACAAAAACATGTTTAAAACATTTGCTGACTGGTTGTGATGATTGAAAGAATCTATTATATTGGTTGATTGATTGACACAATCAGTGACAATCACAATAGTCACCATTAGGTAGTATTAATAACATTTAAATACAGTATACATGTGAATCATGTATATGATCATCAGGCATGTGTAGTGACAATTGCAAATCAAATTAGGTTCGCATAGTAGTAGGAATTTTCACTGTCTGCACCAGTTGTCTAATTAATACTTACAGAACCATTTTTAATCTTATTAATACTCTGAAATATATGGTATAGTACGACCCTGTTACTTGTAAGTGAACAGATTGATGATTCATGGTTGCAAATGAAATCAAGGTATTACGTAATCCGGGACATCTGTCTATTATCAGTTAATTATGTTGATTATTAGCATTTGTATCATTCAACATTGATTAGTTAACAAAACCACAGCTATGTGTATAAATAGTAACACCATTGTTATATTAAATTAAATGTACAGTATATGAAGTGAGGAGGCATATATTGTACTTCATTTAATTTGATGTTACACTCGTGCTACATTATTTGGATGTATGCAATAAAATAATTCACACTGGCCAAATAAATGATGCAGCTACTACTATTTGAAGAGAGGGCTATATTGATATCATGATGGTTAAGTTAAGATAGATGTATCTCCATAGAGTATCGACGTGTAGCAGTACAAACATGTGATAAAATGTTAGGGTCTCTTGCGTCATGTTTGATCTAACTAATTAAGACTTGCATGGAGCATCACACTTTTATATCAATCAGATATAAAGATGTTCTGCCACAATGTAACGTTCCACCACAGTGTAGTGATGTTCCACCACATTATAAGACAGTTCCGGTACAATATAAGGATGTTCCATTACACTATACGGATGTTACATCACACTACAAGCCTTTTTCCATCACAACATAAGCTTGTTCCATCACGTATATGAGGGTGTTCCACCACAATATACGGATGCTCCATCACAACATAATACTGTTTAATTTAATCACTACTAGTGCAGTTCTACCACGATATAATATGTTTATTCAAACTATAAGGCAGTGCCACCACAATATAAAGCAGTTTTCATCACAATATAAGGCAGATAAAACACATTATAAGGCAGTTTTCACCACATTATAAAGAGTTCCATCACAATATCAGGAACATTACTTGCACTGTAAGACAGTTCACCACAATATAAGGATGTACCACCACACTATAATGCAGTTCCAACACATTATAATACAGTTCCATCGCAATATAAGGATGTTCCGTCACACTATAAGGATGTTCCGTCACAATATAAGGCTGTTCCATCACAATATAAGGATCTCCACCACAGAATATTATGTTTCCTCACACTATAAGACAGTTTCACCACACTATAATACATTTTCGTCACAATATACGGCAGTGCCACCACATTATAAGGCGGTTTCACCACAAGATAATGATGTTCCACCACACTATAAGGATGTTTCACACCACATTATAATGGTGTTTCATAACAATATAAGGCACTTCCACCACACTATAAGGCAAATTAATTACAATATAAGACAGTTCCACCACTATATAATGATGTTGCATCACGATATAAGGATACATCACCACCATATAAAGATATTTTAGTCACAATATAAGGCAGTTCCACCACAATATAAGACAGTGTCGTCACGCTATATGGCAGTGCCACCACATTATAAGGCGCTTCACCACCATATAATGATGTTCCACCACACTATAAGGACGTTCCACCACAGTATAATGATGTTTAGTGACAATATAAGGCAAATTAATTACAATATAAGAAACCGTTCTACCACATTATATGGAAGCAGTTTACATCCATAATATAGGGATGTTCAGCCACACTATAAGGCAGTTATCACGCAGTATACGGCAGTTCCATTACAATATAAGAATGTTCCACCACTCTCAAAGGATGTTCCACCACGATATAATGATGCTCCATCACATTATACATATGTTTCCTCACAAAATAAGGCAGTTCCACCACAATATAAGGTAGTTTCGTCACACTATAATGCATTTTCATCACATTATACGGCAGTTTCACCACAACATAATGTGGTTCCACCACACTATAATGATGTTCCATCACAATATAACTGCAGTTGCATCACACTACATGTATAAGGATGTATCAGCACGACATAAGGATGTTCCACCAGATTATAAGGCTGCTCCGCCACCTCAATATAATAATAAGGAAGTTACAAATGATATAGACCATTATGTCCATCTCCACAATCATATCGAGCGATATATTGCTGTATAACATATATATAAATTATCAATGTGGCGGCCATTTTGAAATTGCATAATTAACAAATTGATCCAACTTCATCCATTATATGTATGGTTTCATCTTATGTCGGATAGCGAAGTGAAAACAAAACATGGTTTTATTATTTTATCTTAAAAAATTGTTTTTAGCTTTCAGGATTTTCTTCCTCCGTCAGGCATATTTGATGCACGATATTAACACCATTACTGAATATTGTAAAAAAATGGAGAAGAAATCTATGTACAAATGGATAACTATTATCGTATATTAACTCCTGTTGACGATAATGATCACATGCCTCGAACATATAATATGTGTACATTATTCCCAATCGATGCAGTCAATTGATATTTAAGAAGCTAAGAAGCGTGCGTACAGACGGACGAACATTCGACAAATAGTATCTGCAGTCTGCATAGACAATACTAATAAATATGTAACTAGTTGTCTGTCCATAGCAACCGGTTTTAAGGATCTGACGTTGCATAATATTGAATACCGGTGAAATAACCATTGTAAAAATTAGTGGGTGGGGAATGGTAAAAATGTGTTGTTTTTCACTTTGTATATTTTGCAGTAGACACAAAAAAATTGGGCGTATTTGCATTGGATATGTTTAATAGACACTCCTAGCTTACATTAACATTGATAATATGAAAAAATACCACGTTTGCATAAAGTTATTAACATGTATATATTACCATTGAAATTGGGTGGGTGGGGTAATCAAACACGTAAAATTTGACTTCTGGATTATCAGATTTTGTTTAAGTGTACCTTATTAGATTCCATATTGTCCAACATCTCTGAAAAAGTGCAAAAATACTACTTAGTAATTAAAATGATATAAATTTGGTCAATTTTTAGTTAAAAATGTGATTTATGAAGATGGGAAAAAGTCCGAGGGTGACCTACTTCAAAATGGCGCCATATGTTCATCCAGCGGGTTACAGAGCGCAGACATACGGCATAACACTCGCAATTGAATGTAGTTTTAGGACAAATATGTCTGCAAAAATCCCACAGGGGGGGGAGGGTTTCGGTATCTGGCTCACGGGATATAGGTCAGGATCAGACAAACAACTTACTTGTTTGCGAGTTGTCATCGCTAATAGTAACCCGAACTGTATGTCTGTAACACAGGGCGCCCTGCGTTACAGACATAAATATCGGGTTACGCCAATAGATGTTTAGAAACATTGATAACTTGGGCAAGATTAACGCAGGCGGTTGTGTATAATTATTTAAATCGTTAGGAACTGCACCAGGATGTAAATGTGTGTTTGCTGATCAAGATCTGTACTGGTCAAATCTTCAATAAATCCCATTTTCTCGTACCGATAACATTATCCTTCCCCAGTAAAAGTTAACTAGTGGATGATTTAATGTATTGACTGATTGTTTGCAAATTAAACTTAAAGCTGGGGTCCCACATGCTAGTACACTGGATCCTCTTTAATCCGGACACCACTGGAGATAACTCTGAGTCATAGTTGTGTGCTATGCGATCATGAACAGGCATTGTCACCTGAGATAGATGACCAAGAAATCCGTAAACATAAGAGCACATATCTTTTCTTGGTGTCCGGTTTAGAGAGGTTCCACTGTAATCATTTATGGAGACACATTTGTTTCCTCCATTCTTTAGATATGATTTTTTTCCGGGAAAAATATACATTCATTAAACTTTGTATATCAAACGTGAATTTCCGCACTGATATCAGGGGCGATAACCGTGTTTCCTTAAAATGTTAACGGAAATTACTATTCATTCTCTGCATTTATTGTTTGATGTGCAATGATCATACTTTATACTCTGTCGAATATTTGTTCAGGTGACACATTTAATTTGTATATGGAAATAGCCTGATACCACAGCGAGTTACTATCAGTAAAACAAAGATTACTAAATGATTATACATGTACATGTATATGGATAGCGGGTACTCGTAATTTTTAAAACTGGTGGAATAATTTCTATAAAGAACATGTTTTGCCTACTAGATGTGACCCGAGCTTTAAAATAGCCATTACCAACCAGTATACGCGCACTCATTACGTCGCATACAGCAATGCCCTTGGTTCCCACTTGAAAACAACGTAAATAGAGAATTATAGTAGGTTAGTGCCGTGAATGGTGGAAAATATCTGGCAAGGCTTAGGAAACGGGATGGGCGAGGCTCTGCCGAGCACATCCCGTTTCCGTGCCGCGCCAGATATTTTTTCCCATTCACGGCACTAACCTACTATAATTCCCTACAGATATGTGTTCGCATTCACGGCACTAACCTACTATTCTATTTATCCCGTCAACACCTACATGTACAAGTGGCTTTAAAATACAAAACAATAACCCCAGCCACCGCACATATTCATACGCAGTGAGTAGATCGTATTGACAGGATATCAAAAATGTTTCACGGCACCGTGTTTCACGGCACATACGCACTGTGATACGGGATAATATACCTAATATTTGCGAGGTAACCCTTGTCCAAAGAGACACTATCTATAATCAAACAAGCGATGCATCATTTGGTGGCATACATGTAACAACACTGGAATCTCTACACTGCGTATATATTGGGTTTTATGATGCTCATTTGTATGGAATACACAGTTCCCAGATTAGCTAATGTGACGCGGAGTTGTCTCCCTTTTCAGCCATCTTTGTGGGAAAAACTATATGTAACTGAAAGCGAAATGTTGATATTGAATGGACATATACATGTATACTCTGATATTAATGTTAGTGCTTTGTAGAACCCCCTACTGTTCACCCTCCTCTAGTGTAACCGGTGTTACCGGTTACACTAGGAGAGGGTGAACAGTAGGGGATTCCCGGTTAAATTAGGAGAGGGTGAACAGTAGGGGATTCCCGGTTACACTAGGGGAGGGTGAACAGTAGGGGATTCCCGGTTACACAAAGGGTGAACAGTATGGGATTCCCGGTTACACTAGTATATGGTGAACAGTAGGGGATTCCCGGTTACTCTAGGAGAGGGTGAACAGTAGGAGATTCCCGGTTACACTAGGAGAGGGTGAACAGTAGGTGATTCCCGGTTACACTAGGAGAGGGTGAATAGTAGGGGGAATACACGGTGCTTAAACAAACATATATTGTTCAAATAAATCACATGTAAAGACAAGTGGATTTTCTTTTCTGAGCAATATTTAGTAAAGTGAGGGAACGAATTTTCATTTCGTGGGAACGAATTGTTAATTCGAGGGAACGAATTGCTAAATTGAGGGAACGAATTGTTATTTCGTGGGAACGAATTAATAAAAAAAAATGCATGTCCCGTGCGGGGCTCTATATGATAAGTGCCCGTGTCTGTATGAAGATAGGCTCGTTTGTTATGAGCTCAGTACACTGCTTAATAGATATCATAATAATTCATCACTCATGCAAAATCCCCTTCAATCATTTCACTCACATAGGCCATGTTCGTCTTGCGTTTTCACGGAGTCTGACGACATATCGATGTTTTGCACAAGTATGGTACTTTCCGTTGGGCAATACATAACAATAACTCGCCGTACTTGTACTCGGACTGGTTTTCCCTACATCTGTAGTTAAGTCCAGTTTTGTGACTGAAAATCGCAAAAAATTCAAGGATTTGAAACACAGATTTACACTGACCGCCAATTGTATGCTAGTAGCACGGTTTGTCAGATCGCGAAAGAAAGACGTCGCGAAAATCTTCAAATAACGGAAATCGCGAAATTTAATGGCGGCGAAATGTAGATGGTATACAGTACAGCAACACATTTGCGCTACTGCGAAGTTCAAACCTTTGTAACTTGTCACTTTTCGGATTGCCCCTCAGAAGAGTGCAAAATACATGTGTACACAACCGCATGCGTTAGTCTTTCCCAGATTATGAACGTTTCAAAACATCTATTGGTAATGTGAACTCGCAATCAAGCAAGTTGATTTTCTGAGCCTGAGCTGTCGCACAGCTCAGGCTCAGTCAATCAAGATGCTTGATTTCAGTCGAAATATTTTGAAATACAAAATAGACAAATATTGGCTCAATCGATAGTGTATACGTTCTTTGTGGTATTTTACCCCTGACATTTGAGCCTGACTCGTGAACGTTGCAACACAAGGGTGGAATTAGCTACATGAATGTAAAACATTATAAATAAGTTCAGTCTTGATCGGCCATATTGACTCTTGAATTCTGGGGCTCGTTTCACTAAACATCGTACGAATAAGATGTTCGTAAGAGCAAACTTATGATAGTCTGTAAATATCACATTCACAATGTTTTCTAGTAAACAATTATTGGATGTACATGTATTGAGCATAGGCTGCATATGAAGCATATGCAGCATATGCTCAATAAATGTAAATCCATCAATTGAAATTTCCAGACAATCCTAAATTTTCACTTACGAACATTTTCGTCGTACGAAGTTTAGTGAAACGGCCCCCTGGAGGGTATTGAAAACACTATCAAATCTTTGATATATTTTCGAGTTTCGTTTCTGCATGTACACAGCACATGTGCAATGTACGGACTGTATGGACATGAGGATGTGACAACACAGTTAGATCACGTTCTAAAGCTCGCGGATTATCTCCTCGTACATGCGGATCTACTGTGATCTAACTGTGGCTTGCTATAGGTCAACGTATTCGTCACATTAGTAGCAAGTACGTACATGCAAATGTGATTGAGTGGATATCAAGACATAAATGGAGATCTATGTGGAATTACAAATTAGGACAGCAGGTGGGGATCTTGAGGGTGGGGGGGGGGTGTTCCGGGGTTGCATCCACGGAGTTTACATATATCACAGTTTACCAACAGTTGGAGTCTGACTTTAAATGCCGTAAAACACAGGAAAGTGCATTTCGAAGAGCTCGAAAATAGGACACAACCCCTGTTGCGAACGGTAACTCTTGCAATTACTCCCGTACCGTCCGTATAGCTACGGTACGGGAGTAGATTGCAAGAGTTACCTTCGCAACTAGACAACACAACCCCACCCCCCCCCCCCCCCCCCGTTCCCCAAAATGATGGATCCGCCCCTGAGGTGTCTACACAATTCACAGATGCACTGAACGATCTGGATCCGCACTGGTTGTTAAAGCAAACAGTGTGAAGCCACGTCCAAATGCGTATGCGTTTAGTAGCCATGATCGACAACTGTGTAAATAAATTTCGCTTCATTTTTTTCTCACCGTACTCACAGTACAATCATGTATATTTCCACTGCATGTTCCTCATTAGTATGTGTTTTTTTATATTATACTGCATTTGGTTACCATGATCTCTGTAAAGAGGAAATAAATAAATTGAATTGAATTGAATTGAACGTATTCATCACATTTGCAGCTAGTGCTTACATACAATTGTGATTGAGTGGCTATCAAGACATAAGAGGAGACCGGTGTTATGTCTATAACAGTCAAGTTGCATAGCAATAAATGTGTTTGGGAAACCGACTAGACATGAACAACTGATGCAAACGTGATAGGGTCATGGAGTATGGTACGCTGAGTTATAGCGAATACATGTATATGCTCACCAATGCCACCCCGGGTTCCATCCTCGGCAGAGGCAGTATGTGAGATGGTATGGTGGTCGCCAGATCGGACAAGTGGGTTTCCTCCGGGTACTCTGGTTTCCTCCCAAATTAATGACCGCCCTTACGCCTTCATATGCGCCAACGAAAGCATTTGTATAAGTGCTGTCGTGCTTGTTTGTAATCGTTGTAAAATAAATATAAAGTTTAAACTTTAGCGAGTATAGCAATGCATACATATATATATATATATATATAAGTAATTATATTATCTGAAGTTTCTAAGTTTCGAACAGACAAACTATGAATAATTGTAATGGATTGTGAGTAGGGTTGATACATGAATAACTAAAATAATAATTTCGAATCGATCCAAAGTCTAAAATACGATTTTTCTTTCAAAATATATCCCTTGCTGCATTATAACATAGCTGATCTGGGGTCCGTTTCATTAAACTTCGTACGACTAAAATGTTCGTAAGTGCAAATCGTCTGGAAATTTCAATTAATGGATTTTCATTTATTGAGCATAGGCTGCATATGCAACGTTGATTGGGTGAGCTTGAGCTGGAGATGTCATGAAACACTGAGAATCTGGGCAAGATTCATGCAGGCAACTGTGTACAAACATCTTGCAGACGGGTTAACAAAAACGCTTTTGGTACATGTAAATAAGTACAGGTTATTTGATGTCTATGTCGATATATGCGAGTTCCGCGGCGTGCGATATTGCGCCACTTTAAGGTACATGTAGTATCTCACTGGGCTGCGGCAGCTCGCGACTAGTTGCAGACACAAACTTGCGAGAAAATACGCGAATTAGCGACAATTTTCAATTGAAATCACACCGAATTGGTACTTACGACACGTTGACAATGTACTTGAAGATGGCACATAAGTCTGCGTACAAATAGACCACTAATAACGTTTCTGGTTACAAGGCTCTCCGTCTCGCGGCGAGTGCACTCATCTGCTTCCATAATCTACATGCGAGGCACGCCATGGGATTTTGTACCGTCGGACATCTGCGTAATTTCATTAATTACGTTTACAAAATTTACAATATTTTTCATAAATAAAGTCAAAAGTTGACTAATATTTTTCTGTACGCGGTATCAAAAGTAGACACAATTGTCAGAGTACATGCGGAATATTCCGCATGTACTCTGACAATTGTGTCCACTTTTGATACCGTGTACAGAAAATATTGTAAATTTGTAGAATTTCATGAAATTTCGCAGATGCCCGAAGGTAAAGAATCACATGGCATGCCTCATATGTGGATGTTTGCTGGAGAAATGGGCCTGTGGGATTTGTGACCAGTGTAGCTCCTGATGAAACATCACACTCCTGTAGCATGATGATGATATGTATTGCTTGTTTAAAACTTGACGGGTGTTTTGTTGATTGAATGGCGAGCTGTTCAGATTCTGATCAGATTTTGCGGATGCACAGGGTGATCTGGATCTACACTGGCCGCTACACCCATAAGCCGTATTTGATCGCTATTGAGTTGCGGAAACATTGTTGCAGCCTCCACATAAAATGAGACACGCCGTGTGATTTTGTACCTTCGGACATATGCGTAATTTCATGAAATACGCTTACAAAATTTACAATGTTTTCCGTAAATGGCGTAGACAGTGGAAAACATTTTATCAACGTTTGACTTTATTAATGAAAACTATTGTAAATTTTGTAAACGTATTTGAAATTCATTAAATTACGCAGATGTCCGAGGGCGTTTCTCAATTATGATATCATGATTGTGTTTATTGAGTGTGATATGTCTACAGTAGCTACGCTGGCGAACAACTCAATAAGATACATTTTTCCCGTGGCAGTTCGCGTACGTAGAGACGTCCAACAAACATAGACACATGCCAGTTATGTAATCTACAGCTATATAGCTCGCCGTCAGCCCTCATACATGTCGGTCACGTGCAAGCAAAACAAAATGTAAACGACGGCATTGGTTCGATGACCTTGCATGTCGGGACCGACTATTTAAGTCCCCACACGAAGGTGTCTTGCCCAAGGACACGCCGAATCGGCCAGTGCCGGGATTGGAACTCAGGGGCCCGTTTCACTAAACTTCATTACGACTAAAAATGTTTCGTAAGTGCAAATTTATGATAGTCTGTAAATTTCACATTAACAATGTTTTCTTGTAAACAATTATTTGATTTGCATTTATTGAGCATAGGCTGCATATGCAGCCTATGCTCAATCAATGTAAATCTATCAATTTAAATTTACAGACGATCCTAAATTTACACTTACGAATATTTTAGTCGTACGGAGCTTAGTGAAACGCACCCCTGGACCTCTCGATCCGTAGTCCGATGCTCTACCACTGAGCTATTGCGGCTGACCACGTGGAAGCAGATTGACAATGGGACTTAAGTAGCGTATTAGCTTAGCACATCTCAGCTCTACGGATGTGTTTTATTGTTTCATCTGTCTTTTATATTTGTTGTATCCGTGAGACGGATGCAAAAAATAAAAAAAGACAGATGAAATAGAAAAACACATCTCTCACGGATACAAAAAATGTAAAAGACAGATGAAATAGTAAAACACATCCGTAGTGCTGAGATTTTGTCAGCTAGTAGCGTATGTCCCATGTAGTAAACATGCTATTGTTTGTTCCATGTTTTGTTCCAACTATTGGATATGAAGCATATAAACTCTTAATAGTTAAATACATGCACAAGTGCATTTTGTCGCGCCGGTTTTAACAGATGGCGCGACTATACATGTAGTCGCCGCTTTTTCCCTCGTCGTCGTCGCCCGCGTCGTCGAAATCACCCGCGTAAACAAATGTCAACCGGTTTGTACAAGTATTTTTACTCTTGATATAACTTTAATATTTATTTACGGATTGCTTCAATATTTGGTACTTGATACATGTGAGCATTTGGAACACGCTCATGACCTTCACGTTTTTTACCTTCACATTGTTGTGGAAACACTTAGCCATTTTTCAAGAAGTTTATACAAGTTTCTACATGAGCATATAACTTAATATTACGTAATGGATTGCTTCAATAGTTGGACACGTGGTACATGCACATGTACGTATTTGGAACACGCTCGTGCCGCCATTAGCATGACCTTAACCTGTTTGGCCTTCACATTGTTGAGGAAACACACACTCATGTGTTATGTCAAAAAGTGTGTAACTGTGTCTTCATCATCACAAACCTTTAATATTACTACTTGATGGATTGCTTCAATATGTGGACGCTTGATACATGTGGCTATTTGGAACACACTCATGTTACCCTTAGCATAACATTTACTTTTTATCGTGCCCATAATCATGTTACGGTAAAATGTCGTGTCTGTTCATGATTAAAAATGAAGGACAACAACATGTCATTATGTGCTCATATTGTGGCTGAGATTGGAGAAATGTGGCTTATGTGATTTGTGAACAGTATAGCTTATGATCAAGTAGCAACTCCTGTATCCTGATAACGATATGTATGTCTGTTAGAAGAGTGCCAGTTTCCTTTATGGAATAGCGTATAGAGCATATCCTGATCAGACTGTGCCTCTGCACATTTATAATTTCTCTTCTGCAAATTCACTGGTCGCATATATCTGCAGCCACAGTCACCAATCTGAAATGCTGTGAAACGTCTCAGTTCAACACCTGCGATGTTAAATGTATGAATGAAGTACAGTGGAACCTCTATATACCGAACAACATTGCGACATCGAAGTATTACATTATGACAGATTTCACTGTCGAATATCGTGGATGCGTATCAGTGTTCATGATTGCAATGCACACCGGCATGCATTTCAGTGTTCTTTATAGGAATTACAGTGGAACATTTCTAAACCGGCTCCCAGGGTGTTCGATTTAGAGATGTTCCACTGCTTGTTTCATACTAATTTTAGCAAAGTTATCATTGTCGTCTATGCCCCAGTTAGATCACTGTTCGTCCGCATGTACGAGGAGATAATCCGCGAGGTTTCGCGAGTGGGTTATCGATCGTACGTGCGGACGAACGTGATATAACTGTGTTATCACATCCTCGTGTCCATACATGTACATTGCACATGTGCTGTGTAAATGCAGAAACGAAACTAGAAAATGTATCAAAGTTGTGATAAGGACAAAGTACATTTGATATTTTAGAAAACCTGCTACATTTCCGAAGTGGTGGCGTTTGGCAAATAATGAGTCATACCGCATATCTATTTGATTATTTTGGGCAACGAGTCATGCATGTTACTTACTTACAGTACATGTACAAACGATGTTGATTTACATTTCTGAATATTGCGCATTTTCGAATTGTTAATGTGAAACGGCTGCACATTGATATTAAATGTAACTGTATGTTAATAAATATTCATATGTTCAGTCCACATACTTTTACATTTAATTATCTCCTCGCCGATATGCAAGAGGGGATATAGCGTTAGTGCATGTACGTGCGAGCGTACGTTCGTGCGTACGTGCGTAACACTTTTCTTTTTTCAATAATTTATGAACCGCTTCACGGATTTTGATAATGTTTGTCCACACTGTGTGTCGATATACCGAGAATCAGTCTAGCGATAACATTAAACCAGTCTTTTCTGTAGCAGAGACTTGCCGAATGAACGTTGAGTTAAAAACAGATTTTTGGAAAACCCAAAATGATAAATAGGTTTCTATTCTGAGAATGGAAACCGAAACCGAAGATTGTATTCGTGCACCGACACATGGAGTTACGAATCGCGAATAATCGAGTATGGCGGTTAATCGTCGCACCCTTAGACTACGGAAACATTTGCAATAACATAAATTTAGCACCCAAAAAAGCAAATAAAACATGTATCACACTGAAAAGTCGATCAAGCTGTTGGAACTATTTTATGGCGTAATACGTGTTTTTAAAAAGTTAAGCCCCCAACATATGTGCTGCGACCGACATATGCCCATTTGCATAACATCGGTCAGACCTCAAATGTGTATGTTGGTTGTAAAATACTTCGCTGGCGCTTGAATAAAAATGACATATATACACATATACAGTGTATTGCAATTAGCTTGTCCGAACCTAGTTATACAGAAATGACAAGCATGGAATGCCAAATTGGCACAATCAAGTCTGGCTAATCCCACGGGCCATATGCCCGTGCATACAGAACGGCCCTCTCTGCTGGGTTCGCAAAACAACAAGGTCTCCGTTGATTCGTACACCTGCCTGCGTGAATGTCAATAGTGTCGATTTCTTTATTTCACAATACCGGATTATTGTGTTGGAATCGAGCAAATTGATTGTCTGATCCAGAGCTGTGGTACAGCTCGGGCTCAGACAATCAAGTTGCTTGATTGCGAGTTGGCATTGTCGATATATGTTTAGAAAAGTTGATAATCTTGTCAAGATTAACGCGGGCGAATGGAATTGAATTGAACTGACAGGCGAACGGTGTATGCCCACCTAAGACTGTGTGGCTGGGTGTTTGGTGGGAGCATTTGACATCAAGCAGCTTGATTGGCTGAGCCTCAGCAGCAGCTCAGGCTCAGCCGATCAAACTTCTTGATTCTGAGTTGATATTGCCAATGTGATGGGTAATTTAACGATCGGGATTCATCCTGACCACTATCCCGAACGGAGATTTCGTTTGGACATCAGGTACGTCTTTGGCATTATTGTATGTGAGGGTTTAATCTGGTTATGCTCCTTGTACGAGTCATACGATTATTCATAATCCTGTCACTGTTAGGGGAAGGGCCCAAGTGACTTTAGTGTGGTATGTACCCGGCATCATGCACTATTATTCTAATTTCAGAGCAGAATATATATTTATTTCTATGTAAATATTCCGTTCCGATCTTGACATTTTCTTCCCAATGTAGCAGATCGAACCCGTTGGCCTGGCTTTAACTGAAATCAGCTGTTTCTATGCTATTAAACACCATTAAACAAACAAACTGACTGTGTGGATGTTGCGCAGGCTGACCTAGATATATACTGGCCGCATATGTTGTATATGTAAGATGCATTTTCTCAGCATATACTACGTCCCCCTCAATTTAACAATTCATTCCCACGAATTAACAATTAACAATTAGTTCCCACCAATTAACAATTCGTTCCTACGAATTAACGATTCGTTCCCTCAATTTAACAATTCGTTCCCACGAAATAACAATTAGTTCCCACGGGAACGGATTGTTAATTCGTGGGAACGAAGTGTTATATCGTGGGAACGAATTGTTAATTCGAGGGAACGAATTGTTAAATACTCGAAACAAATTGTCATTTCGTGGGAACGAATTGTTAATTCGAGGGAACGAATTGTTAAATTGAGGGAACGAATTGTTATTTCGTGGGAACGAATTAATAAACACAAATCCATGTCCCCTGCGGGGCTCCGTAGAATACTGCTCACTGGTGTTTCACAATTATCCTATACGTTTCCAATCACATCTGAAATTTCTTGCGGAGATATTGAAAAAAAAATTATACATGTAAGTAAATAATAACAAAAACAATAACAAATAACACAAGGCAGTTGATTGCAAAGCCAAGGATGGACACAAATGTGTCATAAACAAATTATTGTATGGCCATGGCACAACAAATGAACTTTCTCGCGACGTGCAAGTTTTGTTAAATAGTAAATAAAGTTTGTTTGTAAGTAAACAGATAAATAGTAATGTCCGTTAACATTTTAAGATATAAGATAACACTGATGTCAGTGTGGAATTTTACGTCTGATATAACATGCATATAATACCAATCAATGCGTGGGGTAATGGTGAATGAATATTTATTTTGCCACAAAATGTCTCAGATGATGTCTCTGATATAAAGAACGTTTTTCTTTCGTCTCTGATTGTTTTTCAAGTTGCCAGATACATAAATGCATCTGACAACTTGAACAAAATCAATGACGAACATCAAATGCATCGGGTAACTTGAAAAAAATCAGAGACGAACATCTCAAACAAATGGAACATGTCATATAAAGTTACTATAACCTGTTTAGTCGTGAACACTCACAAACATTTCCTCCGACATGATTGGATTTAATATCATTTTGCATGGTAGTGTTTTTTATTGATCATGTGACGAATTTATAATACAATTTTATTTCTTCATGACCATGATGAGGATAAAATGCTCGACGCTCAGGGATTTTTTCTTACGCGGCGATATCTGAGAACCAAAGTACTTTGTGTTTATGGTGATATAACTATAACTTATTACACAACCGCCTGCGTTAATATTGCCCTAAATGCTATAACCGTTTCTGAACATTTATTGGCAACACCAACTATCAATCAAGCAATTTTAGCATATCTCAGGCTCAGTGAATCAAGATGTTTGGTTTCAAACACAATAGTGAAGTATGTTGAAATAAGGAAATCGACACATATTTGCAAGATTAGAGCAGGCGGTGGTGTTTCCCCTCATGCCGCCACTGTTTCACAGTGTGACAGTCTTCACATAGTTATCACTTATCTTATGTCACACCACGCTGCCTCAACCTGTCTCTTATCCAGTTGTCGTATTGACATGCGCACTCGACGGGCCAATCCAATACCGAGTTTGCGGATTCAAATTGTTGACAATGACACCGTGGTTAAAAGTTCAGCGTCCGCGAAACGCGAACCATCCTCTATCTTAAAATTACCAACAAATCGGATGAGACGGGAGCCGTCCTATCTTGATTTGCAGTATTTACAAATACAGTGAAACCTCTCTAAACCGGACGTCCGGCTTAGAGAGGTTTCACTGTAAATCAGGCATGTTATCATTCTGGGTCATGGTTGTGTGTTATGCGATCACGAACTGAGATTATCACCTGAGATAAGTGACCAATAAACTCATCAAAAATAAGATCACGTGTGTTTTCTTTGTGTCCTGTTTAGAGAGGTTCCACTACAGTACAGTCAAACCTGTGAACAAGGGTCACACGTGGAAAGAGAACATGTTGGCCTTTGTTCACAGTTGGTCTTTGTTCTCAGGGTCATTTATGTAGTAATCGATTTTATGTAACTGGGAAAACAAAATCGCTATATAGAGGATATTCCATTGTACATTTTGAATGTTTAGTGTGTCGGACTACTGATCCAAGGTTCGTGGGTTCGAGCCTGACTAGCGGCGTGCGTTGTGTCCTTGAACAAGACACTTTATCCACACTGCTCCAGTTCACCCAGCTGTAAATGGGTACCGATAATTCGTAGTTGCTCTGTAAATACGAATTACCGGCTTCTCTCAAAAACATCTCTACCTCCGTTCTTTCTCCCTTTCTTGGGAGACGGCATGCAAGTTCCTAGAGCCAGTGCCGCCGTTAAACATAAGCTAAAAAAAAACGAAAAAAAACAAACATTTTGAATAGCGGGAAATAATACACGAGTGTGCATCGGCTTCCGCGCAAGCAACGAGGGAGCGTAGCGAACGAGTTGCTTGCACGGACGCCGACGGACACGAGTGTATTATTTCCTCCATGCAAACAGGAAATTGGCATTCGGAGGTGGCCTTTAACACATGTTTCACTGTAGTAGTTTGTGAACATGCTCAAGCGACACAAATAACCCATCCTGAAGGTTCCACCAGCAACTGAAAAGGAGGCACGGTCGGTTTAGCCAATCAAAATGCAGCACTCTGATGGCCCTGTATCTATCATAGCAAAACTATACGAGTACAAAACCCTCGGTACACTATCAAAATGCTGAAACCGGTCCTGCCTCCACAGACTTGGGGCAATTGTAGCATATTAAAGGCACACTGTCCAGTCATAGTAAAATGATATTACCCGCACAATCTCTGAAGTTAGATTTTAACACATCCAAAACTAGGGAAAACAAAAACTGGATATATTCATTGCATAAAACTTGGTATTCAAAAAGCTTGGTATTCAAAAAGCATTCATATATCAAGTTAGTCGTCATAGTTTGTGTCATAGTTTGTGACGTGTGGTTTCTGCCACAGATATGCGCATCTAATAAGTTTGGTCCAACAGAAAACTCTGTCTCAATTGTTTTACGATTTGTGGCATATATCTACGAAATATTGACGAGGAGCGTTGGCAGTTAGACAATTCAATTTACGAATTTGTTGAAACCTCGGTGTGTACACAGCCGCCTATGTTCATTTTGCCCCGCTCATCAACCTTTCTGAACATATATTAGCAATAATAACTCGAAGTAAGACAGTTTGATTGCATTAGCCTGAGCTACAATATTCAAGTGTTTTTAAATAATGAAATGTGCAAACATTGGCAATATTAGCGCAGGCGGTAGTGTATGTATGTTGATTGTATTTC
Source organism: Conchocele bisecta (assembly GCA_029237695.1). NCBI lineage: Eukaryota > Metazoa > Mollusca > Bivalvia > Lucinida > Thyasiridae > Conchocele > Conchocele bisecta. The sequence goes on from JAQRGA010000170.1 coordinate 18,293, forward strand.
CATAAACAAACAATGACGCAGGACAAATTAAAAGCGTTTCTCCGGGATCGGGTCTTGTGTTCGTGTGATTGATTGAGGCGGAATATATCAGCTCAATGTATTCATTAAATCACCTCGTCTGTTGGCGATACGTGTTGTTTCAAAACGTAATTTACTAAAGTCTAAAATAGCGTTTGCTGTGTATCCGTTTCTAAATGTCAGTTATTTTATCAATACGGTCAAGTGGCTTCGTATGCTGCTTGTCTGATTGCAATTATAAGGTTCGGCAATTTCCAGCCGTGGGCACACGTTTGCTGTGGCACGAGGGAACAGTTTGAACCCCAAGGCCGTAGGCCTCGGGTTCAAACAGTTCCCGAGTGCCACTGCAAACGTTTACCCACAGCTGAACATGATCGACAGTTATTGTTATATTTCCGTTGAAAATATCATGCACTTTGAGCATTTACGCCGTACTTTCGGTACTTTGATAACCCGTTCCAACAGCTGATTTACACATACATATTCCGGGGCCGCAGACATGTAGTCGCATCAGTTTCAAAATGTCAGTGCGACCGTTGTGAACTGGTCTGATGACGTGATGGCGCGTTCTAGTAACATCACGAGACACATGCCTTACGTAGGTGTTGGCTTGGCCCCGGAATGTGCATTGTCTGCCATGGTCAAACAGCACACGCTGTACGTTTGAACATGGCTGTGAGCGGTGTCGAACAACGGCAGTCATATAACAACATATTATTGATGGTCGATATTTTGAGAATAGTTAGTTAGCTGGATTATAATTGGTGGTGGAAAGTTACATTTTGAAAATCGGTCCACTATTTCTGAAATTAGAAAAATGTCCCCATGTTAAATCCCCATAGAAATATTCACTGTTTACACGTGCAACTAGTTTTTTCCCAATAAAATTAATATTGGACCAACTTTCACGAAATAAAAAGAAGGCTTATTCTTAAATTTTGCTATAATTAAATATTATCGAAAAATATATTGTTTTTGCATTGTTTATATAGCCGTAACATTTGGGCAGCTTTCATGAAACAGACAGTACGTGTAGTTTCCTTTTATATCCAATTATCTGGTGCGGGTAGAAGTGTTAAGCGTATGGATTCAGAGGTTTGCCTATCAATGATTAACTGGTATGGCCCGATTGTCTGATTGCGGTATTGCACCGGTTTCCGATTAATTGCCCGAGCCTGAGCTGTAGGACATATCCGGCTCAATCAATGAAGCTGCTTGATTTCAAGCATAATATTCATGTATTTTGAAATAAAGAAATTTACAAATATTGACAAGATGAGCTCAGGCGATAGTGTATATTGTCAATGCACAGCGGCTTTCATAGGTATAACTAAAACAATAGTATGAAGAATAACAACGTGTGTTCATCATGTGGCTGTGTTAAGTGGTTTAATTGCAGGTATATGATGATACTAGGACGGCCGGATTGTTTATATGTTCACCATATACCTACATACATGTACATGCACATATAGAGAATACTAGCTTAGTGCCGTGAATGGGAAACAATATCTGACAAGGCTCAAAAAACGGGATGGGCGAGGCTTTGCCGAGCACATCCCGTTTCCGTGCCGCGCCAGATATTTTTTTCCCATTCACGGCACTAACCTACTCTTCTATTTATCCCGTTAACACCTACAAATGGCTGTGATATGCAAAAATAGTATTGACTGGATATCAGAAATGTTTCACGGCACCGTGTTTCACGGCACATACGCACTGTTTTGACGGGATAAATCGGATTTCCTATCTTGTTGCGTTCAACAAGATAGCAAATCTGATACTTATGTATACCGATATCGGTGAAAATTGAATCAACCCAGCAGTCGCTGTATCGTCATATATCTTCAATTAAACCACTTTACAGAGGGCCATAATGAAAACACATTTTTATTTTTTATACTATTTTTGTTTCGAAAAATCATGAAACAAACTAATTTAAGCGGTCCTAGTATCGTTGTAATTCTTCAATTAAATCACTTTACACGGGACCATGATGAAAACACGTTTTTATTTGTTTTTAAAAAAAATAATCCTGATATGCCCCTTTAAAGGTGCGCCGACTCAGTAGACACAACATATTGTTTATGTGAATTAAATACATGTATAATTGTGTGATTATTCCACCAGTTCTAAAACTTACCAGTGCCTGCTATACAGGTATAATCATTTTGTAATATTTATTTTACTGATAGTGACGCGCGGTGGTATCACGCTATTTGCATATGCAAATGAAACATGACATTTTTTAATTATTTATACTAATTAAATGTGTCACCTGGAAAAATATTTTTTTCTTCAGATTATAAAGTATGACCATTGCACATCAAAATATATATACAGAGAATAAATAGTAATGTCCGTTAACATTTTAATGAAACACGGTAATCGCCCTGATATCAGTGTGGAAATTTGTGTCTGATATAAAATGTATAATAATGCCAATCAATACGTGGGGCAATGGTGAATAAATGTTTATTTTTCCAGAAAATGTCTCAAGATGATTTCTCTGATATAAAGAACAGTTTGTGGCTACTGAGTGGGCATGTACCTTTAATATAACACGGCCACATACACTCAAACTTTACTCCAACAAGGAGCTAAACTGGTTAAGCCTTCTATAAACCCCGTTCTTCCATAATCCCTCGCACGTGCGCATGTGGCGAGCCCGGTGTAAACTGGCTGTCACTGGCTGTCAGTGACTAATGGGTCTTTATGGAACGCCATAGCTGTCTTATATGCACATACATACATATATGATGTGCAAACCTCCTTATATGGTGTGATAACTTCTTTATATGGTGTGTTAACTTCTTTATATGGTGTGTTAACTTCTTTATATGGTGTGCTAACTTCTTTATATGGTGTGGTAACTTCTTTATATGGTGTGGTAACTTCTTTATATGATGTGGTAACTTCTTTATATGGTGTGTTAACTTCTTTATATGGTGTGCTTACTTCTTTATATGGTGTGGTAACTTCTTTATATGGTGTGTTAACTGCTTTATATGATGTGCTTACTTCTTTATATGGTGTGGTAACTTCTTTATATGGTGTGCTAACTTCTTTATATGGTGTGGTAACTTCTTTATATGATGTGCTTACTTCTTTATATGGTGTGGTAACTTCTTTATATGAGGTGCTTACTTCTTTATATGGTGTGGTAACTTCTTTATATGGTGTGGTAACTTCTTTATATGATGTGCAAACTTCTTTATATGGTGTGCTAACTTCTTTATATGATGTGCAAACTTCTTTATATGGTGTGCAAACTTCTTTATATGGTGTGGTAACTTCTTTATATAGATAGGTCATTTTTCACGGAAGCACATTTATATCGACACCGGTAACAACAACAACAACAACAACAATGGCGGACAGAGACATGAAAATAATTCTGCAAAAGCTGAATCTAAACCCAGTGCAAATTAACAGTTTTATTGATCAGAAAATCAGTCCAGACATTATTTGCCATCTCTCTTTGTACGACTTTCAATGCTTAGGTTTGGTAGACAAGACGATAATCATGAATCTGCGTGTGGAATGCATCACATTTGGAAATGAAACCTCTAGGAACAGAACATCTGGATGCTTCAACATTCCAAAAGTCGCAATTGAAAGTCTTTTCGAAGCCGGATTCTCCATCGCTGATGCTAGTCGAGCTCTGTGTGTTTCAGAAAGTACTCTTTACCGTAGAATGAGACAGTACAATATTTCAAAACTACAGTTCACGCAAATAGACGATGACGATTTAGATGATGTATTGGTAGAAACACTGAACGAATATCCTCAATGTGGAGAAGAAATGATAAGAAGGATACTACAAGAAAAAAATGTAAAGGTAAGATGCAAAAAATATTGGGTATTGATTTTTAGCTCGAATATTCGAAGATTGATTGAGTATTGTTTAACGCACAGATGCTTGAGGAACGGTTGATATTTCAGAGTTTTAGACCAGTCATTCTGACGATATAGTCAATCAACCCGGCACTAATTGCAACAGAAGGTATCTCAGTGTTTTTTGACTGGTTAATGACTACTGAATGACATACTAAAAATTAAGAAAAATCGAAAGATATGAAAGATATGAGTTTTTTCGAATTGAAAAAAAAAATTCAGGAATTTATTTTCGGGCAATGATAATTTTTTTGCCGGGAAAATTGTGTCGAATGATGTTATTTTTTCAAATTCTCCTGGGGGAGGACCCCCAGACACCCCCCCCCCCTTTTCATTTTCAGAATAGCATACAGTCATTCTAATCAAAATTTAATTTACCTCACAAATCTTATTTTTATCAATCGAAATTAGAGCCTTATAAAGTGGTCTGTCATTGGTGTCTATCTCCATCCGACGGATGGCGTTTAGCTGTAAGGGTAAAGACTGGAGAACCGATTGTTTTTACAAAAAAAAAATCAAATTTTTGTCTATTTTGCTTCGTGCAGTTGTGGCCCTGATGTGCCGGGAAATTGTGTCAAATGATGTTGTTTTTCAAATTTTCATGGGGGAGGACCCCCAGACCCCCTGCTGTGGTAGAGGGGCTGAGAAACGGACTTAAACGCACAAGGTGTTCAAAATGGCTAAGTCATTTAAGTGGAAAAAAGTAGGTGAAGGTCATATGAAGATCAAGTGCTATATGTCAGTCTGTGATTCTGATCAGTAGGTGATTATTGTGTGCACGTTTGGTAGATATTTGTGGTATAGTGTAGGAGAAACAGACTTAAACGCACGGGCAAGGGTAAATTCTAATGCCCCCCCCCCCCCAAATAAATTTGTGGGGGCATAAAAATAAGTGTTTTATAGGGATATTGAGAAAATATAGGGGAAGTATCTATCCCTATAGGGATTGTCAAATTTATAGGAATTGATAGGAAATGGACAGCTTGCTAGAGCGACCATTCTTGCACACATTCATCGCCTAGCAGTGTACATCAATAACCACTCCCAAATATGTGACCCTCTTGTAACCGTGACCAACTTTTTCTCTTAAATTACTTAGTTATTTTCCTTGGTTAACTTGGTTTTTGATCAAATCTCAATACTATTAGGTCTAGAGCCACCAAACTTGCACACATTCATCGCCTAGCAGTGTTCAATAGTACATCAATAACCACTCTCATATATGTGATCCTCATGTGACCTTGACCCACTTTTCTGCTTGAATTACATTTTCTTGGTTAACGTTTTTAGTCAAGTCTCTTCAATACTATTATGTCTAGAGCCACCATCATTGCACACACACTACTGAATTTCATACCATTTGTTTTTTTTCCTCGAAGACACAGTCGCTTAAAAATATAACTATGATGGTAACAATAGCCCACAATATTAGTTTTTGTCACAAAATGCCTATTATTTAAACCTCTGCCTGATTTATACATCAACTGTCATTCCCTTATACTGTTTTACTACATTAATACAGGTACAAAGATCAAGACTGAGAGAATGCCTACATAGGTTAGACGAAGAAGGCATCCGGGAACGGAGAAAAAGAAAAAAAGATTAAAAAGACGCACATATAATGTACCTGGCCCAAATCATTTGTGGCACATAGATACAAATCACAAACTAATTCGTTGGCATCTAGTTATTGTTGGAGGAATAGATGGATTTAGTCGTCTGGTTACATTCTTGGAATGTACAGATAATAACAGGCGGAAACAATATTCACATGCTTCAAGCATGGGATCGAGGAGTATGGTACACCCTTGAGAGTGAGGTCTGATCATGGTCAGGAGAACTGTAAAGTAGCAGATTTTATGATTGCTGTTCGTGGCACAGACAGGGGTAGTATGATCACTGGGAAGAGCACTCATAACCAAAGGATTGAAACGTCTCTGGAGGGATGTATACGATGGGGTGCTCAGTTATTACTACGAGTTATTTTACTTTTTGGAAGATCAGGGTCTGTTAGATGCGCTAAATGAGGTTCATCTGTATGCCTTGCACTATGTCTATGTAGATAAAATAAATGAAAGGCTGCTGATGTGGAGAAATGCATGGAGCCAGCACAGGATCCGCACGGTGAAATCTACGCCACTGAGGTTATTTACTGCCGGAATGATGAACAATGCGCCCAGTGAACCAAATAGTCATTTGGAGCAACATGGTGTTGATGGTTCCGCTGACGATATGCCTGATGATCACAGACCAACATTTGTCACACCAGATTTAAATGTGAGCGAACAGTGTTTGCATGAATCAGCGAACAATGCCATAAATCCTGGATGTCAGACAACCATGGTATTGATGTATATACAAGAGCAAATCGTATACTATTGGAAAGTTTTAATTGAAATCAAACATAATTACATATTGTGCTGTAGAATTCTTCAGTATCACATTTGCAAATCAGATAGCATGAGGACTAAAATAATGCTTACACTCAAATTGGTTTTACTTAAGATAGGTGATCATGGTCACCATCCTAAATAGCAACTGCAATTTCTCTGAGGTATACATAGTATAAATGATATCGCCTGTGAAACTTATCAATGCCTCGGAAAAAATCTGATTGAGAGATTATTTTATGTAGCTTTGAGAGATTATTTTATGTTGCTTTGCACGTTGTAGCTCTGAAATGTACGTTGCTAACTAGGAGTGTGATGATACAATTACTCTATCGAGGTGTACAATGAGAAGTGGTATTCACTAACAACAACTCTCTTTTTCAGTTGTCATACAATTGGGTAAATCCAAACAAATTATTGTAGGAAATAAACATGTCATTTTCAAAAATCAGAAAATCACTGTGTAATACATAAAAAGACTACAGGTTGGCGACCCATTTTCCGGACGGACCCATTTTTCCGGACACCCGCGTAAAAGCCTGCTTGTGTGTTTTCGTTCTCGATTTTTGCTCTCTGTCATTCCACTGTTTACATCAAGTCATAAGATGCGAAGAAGTTCACATCAGATTAGTTAAATGTGATAAAATATGTTATTTCTTTCAGCAATATGTGTACACATTATATCTTACAACGGGGGAAACCCGATACACATGTGCATGCACAGAATACGAATCGGCATGTGACTCAGAATGGGGAAAAATATTCTGTTGTCCGATTTTAACAGTCGAATAAAATAAGAAAAAACTTATTTTATTTTAAAATTTATGGTTTCTCAATGTTGGTTAGGTTGAAATATCACCAAACAACTTAGTGTCCAGAAAATGGGTCCTGTCTGGTAAATTTAATTACCACTTTAATTACCCCTTTCAGATCCCCATTTTTCGGAAGTACTTCAACTGATTGTTTTCTGTTTTACGGTAGTTGATGTGTCAGAGCTGACATAGTTATCTGTGTAAAGATAATGACTTTCCGACAACAAATATTAAATTGTGATAAAAAAAACGTTTATTTCTGTCCGAAAATGGGTCGCCAACCTGTATAGTCTTTGTTCAACTGTAAACTGCATAGCCACAGTTGATCCGTCAAATACATAGTATCCCCGACTATCGTCTGGGGGATACAATTATATGAGACTATCAGTGACAATTGTGTACACAATCCTGCCCCAGTGCCTCACAGGGTTCTTGTATAAACAAGGAATTTCAAACTTTAAGGAAATACAATATTAAAATATCAAACTTTTAATGAACATACTTGAACGGTTCAACATTTTCAATGAGGACAATTAACTTGAAGTATACATTGAGCATGTCTTCGGGGCTCATGTTGAAAGTCGATAAATTTGAATGATTGATGTTAAAGGTCAAATAAACAGATTTTTTTTTTGATTATAAAGATAGAGAATGCCAATACAAACTAAATGTTGAAAACCCTACTCAAAAATTCCAGCTCATTCAAAAGTTATGGAGGTTTATATTTATGCAAATTTTCCAACAACGTAGTTATAAATAGTGCTTTTAAAACCCATTTTACTGTGAATAAAAATGTCATTGTGTTTAGGATATTTTGTTATATTATACAAAAATAATTTTATAGAATAAAATTATGCAGAACATAAAAATACAAATTATTATAAATAAATCTGATTGATTGATTGATTATTGGTATTTAACGGCATATCAACAGCCAGGGTCATGTAAGGCCGGGCCAACAGGATGGACTATCTTGCATTCAACCTGTAAAAAATGAGGGAAATTCCGAAAATCAGAGCTCAATATTTACATAAACTGTATATTCAGCCCTGAAATTAGAATATCCTGACCTGGTGCCAGGTCCATGCCACACCAGAATCACTTAGCTCACCCCAAAAGCAATACAACTAGCTTTTAATCAATCCTCTTACTTTCTTAATGGGGCATAACAGGATTTAGCTCTCAAGTACCAGGGAGCCAAAACGGTACATGAGGGCTAAACCATGTAAGTCGGCATTCCGGTAAGGATGAACGCCGATCGTTAAATTACCCTTCGCTACTCCCTCCTACCGCCAAATAAATAAATTAGAACAATTGGGGCTCATATGGCGTCATAGATGATCCTAGCATATTTCAGCTAACTAAAAATTGCAAACCTTTAATTATTTGTTCTTTTTGGATGCGGTTTTTGACACTTGATTTGCATTGGCAGTATCTATCTTGGTACCTAAAATAATAGAAAAAAATATTTTCTGTTTATTTGACCTTTAAGCTCTAAACAGCCAATCCTGGCTAAATAAAGGTTGATTTTGTCTCATGTCAACCAAATTAAGTCAAACTGATCGGTTTTGCTTGAAATAAGCAGTTTATTACAGATTTTCTGACTAGTCAAATTTATTGAATTTGAGCATCGAGCACAGAGTACATGCTCAGAAAGTTTTATAATCATAGGCCCTGGAATTCTCGTAAATTAAGAATGTTTTTTAGTTAAGATCAAACACAATACTACTACCTGATGTTGATGTACATTTTAATACCGATTTTAACTAGACATTATGTTTGTAAAACATGGATATGCCCCCATGGCATACTGTACTAAGTAAAGATTGTTAAAGAAAAAACAAAATGGAGACGGTGGGACAAACTTTTTGACGCAGATGTACACGGACGGACGGACGGACGGACGGACGGACGGACGGAACCTCAGGAGCAAAGCAATATGCCCCCCTTGCTATCGCATAGGGGCCATGAAAACGCACATGTATATATAGGCATAAATATATTTCGCAATAATTTTTGTAAATGACGCCGGAATTTGACAAAAAAATTAAGTGCTTAATTCTGCATTTGTTCTAAAAAAAATGTTCACTTTCGACTTCATTTACGGAAAATATCACAGCTATTCAAACCAAGGTTGACAAACATTTTGCGATAATTTCCGTAAATGATGTCGAAAGTTGTCAAAATTGCCAGCGTTAATGCAAAATTAAATTCTACTTTAGTTCTGAAAATTTCAAAGTTTTGACGTCATTTACGAAAATTATTGCGAAATATGAGCCGCATCGTGAGAAAAACAACAAAGTGACATCTGCGCAATGTATCAACCCGTATCACCATGCACAGCCCACGCAGTCTGATCCGACCTGATATTTCCTGCCTATGGGTGATAACGGTATAGAGTAATGATTCCTGCAAGATTATATATACAGAAAGCGGAAAGTGTCGGCCCGGATAAGCCTACGCGGACTGCGCAGGCTGATCCGGGTCGATGCTTTACGCATAAGCTACTTTGTTGGTTTTCTCGCGACACGGCTCATACATGTATTGCTATATATATATACACGTTTTTAAAGTCAGTAACTGTATGTACCATAGTCAAATCCATAGTATCCCCCGATGGTCCGGAGGATACAATTAAGCTAATCCGAAGTAATTATTAGCGAAGGCATAGTCAAACAGACCAAATAGCATTTCGTTGTTTGGCACCTCACTTCCAATTGGAATGGTTAGATAAAGTTTGTAGATGCATGTGTTAGCAGTCGGTAGGAATGACGATCTTTGCTGGAATGAAATACTTGGTTCAATCACAAACCCCAGTGGTGGCTCTTCCACTGATCCGGTCACAAACTTTAACACATAAGCCAAGTCAAGTGCTCCTCGCCGACCACCTGTAAATAATTAAAAAAATAGCCATCAGAGTGTGGCCGATAATCCCGTGACGGGAGACAATTCGTCTGTTACAAAAGACGTAAACGTGCATGGTTGCCCAAAGTAAGAAAGGGGGATAATTGCGGAAATACTACACGGACCAAAATTATTTTCCCTGACGTGCTGTATTATGTCGAGGTAAAGACACACACCGAATTTGGTTGAAATCGGACAATGGAAAGTGAAAGAATTGACTGTTACAAAAGTCTTAAAGAGCTAAACATGCATGGTTGCCCAAAGCGTCTACAATCGTGGATTACGTAATGACGTCATTTTAGCAATTTTGTAATCCCCTTATCTTGGGACCATGACCATGACGGACGGACACATTACGGTAACAATAGCTCACGAGCTTCACTCAGGTGAGCTAAAACGGCCTCTTGGCGCTTGGAAGGGCCCCGCTGGCAGCAATTTCCTAAAATGTTGTTTTTGGGGCCAATAACACAGTCATGATCCAGGCCCTGACCGAAATGACTTGTCATAAGTATATACATGTATAATGGCGGCCATTCCAGGACATGGCAGGTAAGCGCTTTATATTTTAGCTTATAACTAACTCATTTGTGAAAGGAAAGTCAGTTTCTGTTGACAATCTATACTGTAATAGATGTCGCAAGCCTTGGTACTTGTCATTGTCTAGATATTAGTGGAATTGGTAGAAAAATGCCAAGACGTGTCGGTTTGAAACACATGTTTACAATCAAAGCGAGAGGCCAATGGAAACTAAAAATATTGCATGAAAACGGGACTGTTACAAATCACTGTTACGAAGACGTGAACACAACTAAGTATTTTGGACCATAACTGCGAAAATACCACAATGACCGGAATAATTTTTAGTATGGGATGTATAAAGTCGAAGAAAAGTTGCATACAGATTTTGGTTGAAATCGGCCGATGGAAACTAAAAATATCAAAAGGACTTCTTTTGTAAACTGACGGACGGACGGACAGACAGGGTGAAACTATCGGCGGGGCCCTAATAATACTTGTATTTAGCAAGAAGATATGTTGAGAAAAATTTTACCTGCAACTTCTCGTAAGTATTTTACAAATCTCTGGTACATTTCCGTCTCGACCTTCCTTCGGTTTGCTCCAACAGGGCTAAAGTCAGGCTGCAGTAGGTGTGTGAGCTTTTTTAATGTTAGGGCTGCCGAGATTCCTGGTGTAAGCAGATGTATGAGGAACGGGTGGGCGTGCATTAACAGAAAAAATATTAAAAACAATTGTCAAGAGTGGGGTACTGTGTAAACATCATGACAGACTGTCTCCTGGGTAGAATCAGTATTGACTTTCCGGCACACCTGCTTTTTTTCAGGAAAATTGCAAGTCCCCCCATTAGTATCTTACGCCAATTTGTAATTATACTAATACATGCCGATATTAAGCTCATTGTGCCCTGAGAAATCCAGCAAAACCTCACAAAACAAGAGGCCCAATGGGCCTGTATCGCTCGCCTGTGTCCCTGAAGATGACCCATATAACCAGAACCAGTCATGCAGAAAAAATATACAGGCCAATCTCAGACAGTCGTCCAAATATGGTTGGAAGTGACCGCGAAGATTTCGAGATACAGGCCAAACTCACTCATGAGGATAAAATAAGGATATTTTTTTTCAAAAGTCGTCCAAATATGGTCGGAAGCGACCGCAAAGCTGTAAATAGGTCTCTAGGAACCAGCTCATTTGGAAAGTGCTTAATCCTGGTGTCATCTCTTCTGATCTGATATCACTGTCTCCGTTTCTCTTGTGGTACTCTTCAGGGAATCAGCCTTGTATGTGTCAAACACCAGAACGATCTCATCACAGTCTCTGGTGAGAGACATCAGTCTGGTATTGAATCATTCACTGAGGTCTTTGACTGTCACCATCGTGGCTGGTTTCTTTGTTAGCTTCTGCACTACCACCATACCATCCACCAGTGCAATTGTTCGACTCGGATGAGGATCTTCAGTGGGTGTGCAGTCCAAGGTTTCTCGATCCACCGCATTACGCTGCAGAACACTTGCATCATGCAACTGCTGCCGATCTTCATCAGGTGGTTCTGCTATTCCCAGCTTCTCAAGGAGGTGGATCAACTTTGCCTTGTCAGTACATGGCAGCATTGCCCCGTTTGCCGCGAACAGTGCCCTCGGTGTCAACGTAAACTCATAGTTGCCGATGGCTTGTTTCTGGTCGATGTCTCGGTTTGACCTGGCAATGACCATCAGCCTTCCGTACAGATCCTTGGTCTCCTTCAGATCTACAGTCTTGTCTCTGAGCTTCACACAGGTTTTTTTGTCGCCAGACGTGAACATCTTCTTGTTGTGTTTCTTCACTGGTGCCCAGAGGCTGACGTCTCCATTGATTCGCTCTGACACATACTCTTCATACAACTTCTGCCCAGTGACACCAATGCTCAGGATCTGTGGCACATATTCGTCTGGGGTGTAGGCATGGGTGATCAGATTGTACAGCTGGTCACATTCAGTGGCAAATGGATTGCCATGACTCAGGATCTCAGCCTTGATTTTGTCAATTGCGTCATGCTCCCTTTTGACTGCACTTGGTCCAAGGTCATGGTGCTCTGTGACCTTGCCAGCGGTAGTAGTAATTACAGAGTCTATTTGGCACACTAAAAGTTCCCATCACCATATATACAGGTTCAGACGCGGGTTGACAAAAACTAGATGAGAGTATAATTATACGGGTGTGTGCCGACGTGTTCGCCTCAGTTTCTTACGCGGTACAATTGACAACATTTTGTATCGTTGTCCATGAAGTGCATATATGAGTCTCATGGAGTGGAATTCTATGTCTCTAATGTTTATGGTTTCGGGTAGTAATAACATTGTTTAATCCAGTATTATTTGAATTACGGTGTTATAGTTAGATGTGTCGAGCTGTAAGCCACATATCACGCATGTAATACACAGTTCAGTATTAGTTGTCTGCGAGCACGGAGTTCAGGGCATACCAGCAGGAAATGTTATGATCGAATTATAAATACGGCTTTCTCAGTACCAGAATTAACGGACCACATGTATTTTAAGGCAGAGTTATGAAATATTTATTGCTTTATTAAGAAATTGTATTGTATGTGCATGTATTTTTCTGACTGTCAATGGATTATAGTGCGACGCACGTGATTTATTTACGGTCCCCTACGCAGCAGCCGTGAAACCTCTATACTAATTTAAGTACAGATAATTAGGAAGCGTTATGCACTATGTAATGTTTGTTGGTCAGTTGAGAAACGATCCCCACATCTGACAATACATAATATTAATATAACCATCTCGAATCTAACTTTGTGAGGCTGAACTTGCAGGCAGTAAGTGTGTGCTCAAATGTGATTGGCTGTCGTAATGGCCGTAATCAATCCGATTGGCCACCGTACGACACATGATTTCTCGTTACGGCGAGATTCGAACTTTGGCAGACTGTTGAACGCGCGATACAATAGACATATTTTTTGGTTCGCTCAAATATACATCACAATACTTCTCGATGTGTCTGAGTAAAAATCAAGGCACAAATATATTTTATTATTCATACAGAGTTTATTATAGATGAATGATTTAATAATTAGAATCACTTATTGAAATAGAAATTTCCATGTGCTGATATGTATGGAAGGGTATGGAAGGTCTTCGAGCCAATTACCACCCTTAAATATAAGCTTCATCATCATCAACTACGTAACAATATTAAATTGTTTCTGTATTAAATGTTTAATTCGGCAGTCAAGTTTTAATGTCTTAGCCCGTTAGTCTGTCCGGTGGTTGTTAGACCCCCGGTCCTACCACACTGATCAACACATCGGAGTCTAATTAGACTCTACTGTTCAACCCGTTAGCTCGTCTGGTGGTTGTTAGAATCAACTAGTGAATCACCACGGCCGTCGGTGGCTTACACTATTTTAAACCTATTTTTATCTGACTCTAGGCCACCTGGATGCTGAGATATTTAAAAACACCAATTTCCAAGGCAGCCATTTTGAAAATCCAAGATGGCCGCTTTGTGGTTATAGTGTGCAGCTTATTTTACTTTGTACCACTGGCTTCATCACCCCTAAAAATGTATGTTTAGCCATTAAAATCATGACTCTAGGCCACCTGGATGCTGAGATATTGAGAAACACCCATTTTTAAGGCGGCCATTTTGAAAATCCAAGATGGCTGCCATGCATGCTTCCGGCAAATTGTAAACATTGGTTTTCTGATTGCTTATACTATACAGATTCCAAAAATGTATAGGTTTGCAAATCCCCCAAAAAAGTGAACGAAACCGAGCATCTGGACAGTGATCCTGACTAATATCTCTTTGGGTCCATAAGGTATCTGTTTCAATCAACACGATATCTCTTTGTGACAAACAAGATTTCTATTTCAGTCAACAAGATATCTAGTACATGAACAAGATATCTTTATAAGTAACAGATATCTTCCTCATATCAAAGAGATATCTTATTGACGGAAGAAGATATCTTATTCAACGAAAGAGATATCTGATTGACTCAAACAGATATCTTTTACTCTGAATAAATAGTAATAAAACGCGTGCCATAAGTATCCCCCAACTTTCGTCTGGGGGATACAATAAGCATGACTTACCTGGCAGATACCAAGGGCATCCATGCCCTTTTTCATCGAAAGCAAAACTCGATGGGGGTTTGTCCCAAACATGTTCTCAAGCATATCCGCACTAAATACACGGGGTAATCTTCCATTCTGCAGCATGCTCAGAGCTAAAAGAATATAAGGTTTTTCATATAAACTGACAGTCTTAGTAGGGTCATATTATTTACCTGATACTTTCCAATAAGTTTCTTAGTACTGTGACACTTTAATTGACAGGTGCCACCCGAGGTGAAATACATATATTTAGACCGCTATTAGTGAGTGTGGGCCAATCATATTTCAGCACCTGACAGGTGATAAAATCCATACCAAATTACAGACCAAATTGCAATCCTCCACTTGTAGGAGGATATAAGTAAAACAAAAAATTTAACCAAAGTTTCTAAGTCATGTGACCTTGACCTTAAGGGTCAAGGCAAAATGGGTGGGTAGTATCATTAATATATGGATAGTGAATAGTGATAAACATCCATACCAAGTTAGAGACCAATCCTCCAATTGTAGGAGGAATGAATGAATGAAATGGGGTTTAACGGCACATCAGCACAAAATAGGCTATGTAGTGCTTGCCAGAAAAAGTAAAAGTAATAAACACTGTTTGTTTTTAAGGACGAGATACATGTATAAGTAAAACGAAAACTTTAACCAAGGTTGCTAAGTCATTTGACATTGACCTTGGGGATCAATGCAACATGGAGGTGCTTTCTTTTTTTTCGAGTCACTCCATATACCTGATATCTATGCATGGATGAAGTTTCGTCAAATCCATAGTATCCCCCGACTTTCATCCAGGGGATACAATCATATAATACCACAAAGTTAACATGTTTTAACATACCAAGTATTTTTCCTATTGTTTCGCATACTTCTGGGGGCGCCCATTCTCGTAGTGGATCAAGGTATTTCTGTTTGATCTCCTGCAGTACGAGGGAGAAGAATTCCCTCCTTGGCCCACCGTAGTCTTCAGCTGTCTGTAAACATGATATCAGAGACACCTTAGTGCTCATGATGTGAAGGGACCACACCTAGGGACCATACATGTAAATTTTGGGGTGCATTGGCCAAGTGGTTCGTGAGAAAATGTTTGAAATGTCTCACAAAGCACGACCTTTCGGCAGCCATCTTGGATGGCATAATAATCTGATTTCGACAAAAATTGCACCAGAGAGATCGCCTCATCGTTACGTTCGATTTGATATAATATTATGACATTACCATATTCAGTCAAAAACAAAATTTGACCTTTGACGATTTTTATCCAATTGTGAAAGAGCATCAGTGGTTGATCATTCCTACCAAGTTTCGTCGAAATACGCCTGGTTCGTGAGAAGATTTTTAAGAATTTGTGCTATTTTTAGACGGTGGCCATCTTGGATTACGTGACAGACTGACAGTGTTGCTTTTCGGTAGAATGAATATGGTGAGTGACCCTATACATGTTCGCTGGGTATCAAAAAGTTTGTGGACAAGTTCTGTCAATTTAATGTTGCACACATTACATTCCAACTGTTGTTATCGGTGAACAATAGTATCAATTTGCTACATTCAATGTATACACGTTAGGCCATACCAAGTTTTGTCTATGTTAAGCATCCACCCCGACTGCCAAAACCTACCAGGTAAAAAAAAACAACGAGATAATGAAAACGCCTATATGAAATTTGAAGGCAACCCATTCCTTACATGTACATATTTTATTGTACATAAAGATATGATATAAAGCGTATCTAACACATCTACATACAGTTTAATATATTTATGAGATGCACACATCCAAGTTTTCGTCTACACTGTATTTTTCGCCAGAAAATGGCAAAATTAGCATATATATTTGGTTTGTTTTTTGCAAAATGTTGCTCAAAACCTACCAGCCCGCGGATGCTTAACTCCTTGCACGCTAGCGGTGAACATACATGTAACTTCCAAATATGTACTGAAATTTCATTAGAATTGCATCATAACGATGCAATTCTAATGAAATTCCAAGCCATAGTTTCATAGTTTTCAGAGAGCAATAAGGAAACAATATTACTGTATTGTCGTCTGCTGATTTATTTGAACTATTTATAGCCATTATTTTTCCCAGCATGCAAAGGGTTAACAGAGAAAAAACTTGGTACATGCATGGCTTGAACGTAAATAATATGATCGTAATGTACCTAGTAACTAAATGATTACGTACATGTAGGGCGGCGCAAACGGAGCGACGTCGGCCCGATATTTGAGTCTCCGGTCGATACAAACGAATCAGCCATGTTTTCTCTATATATTAGTACGGTAAATCAATACATCAATTGTGAATTTTGTTAAACGATGGTCAAATAAAAAAGTTACATGTACATGTATCAGAAAAGTCCACATACTTTATGATATCCCCTCGTACATGTAGGTAAAAGTAATTTATAAATGTAAGCAGGCAAGAAAAATGATTGGTACATGTAGATGCATTATTATTCTTCCATAACAAACAATTTTGGGACATAATACATTTTTTGCATTTTTTTTGATTTATTGTCGATTAATAATAAAAAAAAAATGTCTTACCTCGCCAGAAAACTGCACTTCAAGGGTCAAGCGCAAGTTTTCGATACCGCTAACTTCCTCAATGGACGATGCCAACAGGTTGTTTCGGTCAACAATTATGAAACTGGTTTCCCCAGAAATACCAGTATATATGTCTTCAGGTCCAAACTCAAGCTGACGTCCTGTTACAAGCCTCTTTTGAAGGTAGCGAAGACAGGCAATAGGGTCTGTAATATGTAACTCGCTGATCTCTTTTATACAGTTTTCCACAACTTGTTGGATTGTCATTTCAGGAATGTTTTCAATGATATAGTATGTGTCCAGAGACTCCAGACTTTCAACAACACTGCCACTGGGTTGGTCCACATGAACGTTACCACCGCCATTGGGTTGGTCCACATGAACGTTACCACCGCCATTGGGTTGGTCCACATGAACGTTACCACCGCCACTGGGTTGGTCAACATGAACGTTACCACCGTCACTGGGTTGGTCAACATGAACGTTACCACCGCCACTGGGTTGGTCCACATGAACGTTACCACCACCACCACTGGGTTGGTCCACATGAACGTTTTCACCGCCACTGGGTTGGTCCACATGAACGTTACCACCGCCACTGGGTTGGTCCACATGAACGTTTTCACCGCCACTGGGTTGGTCAACATGAACGTTTTCACCGCCACTGGGTTGGCCTGCACGAATGTTATCACTGCCACCGGGATCAAGTCCCATCAACATATTCTCACTCGCTTCTCTCTGTGAACAATTTCTCACATGGTTTCTCAAATCAGTAATATTTACATTTTCGTCACAAGCCTCGCACTTAACCTTTAGCTGGCAACTTGTTTCTAAACTTACTTCATCCAGTTCAAGGTTTCGTTGAATAGGTCTTATATAGATTCGTGATTGACTTCCTATTGAACATTTCAACTGTTCTACATCCCATTTACATTTAATCAGTTGTAAATCTCTACAGTTGCTTGTGCAATACATCATTTCAAATCCTCCTGAGTCTTTAAGTTTTGGAAAACCCTTTTCACTTTGTAATATGTCATTCACAACCTGTTCATCATCGGAAATATGAAATACAACTTTTTTTAAACCCAGGCCTGCCTTCTGTAGACACACTTTTTGAATATGTACTGGCACCTTTGTCTGCCCAGAATCGGATAAGCACATGAAATTCCCTGTCCAGGTTCTGGTGTGCTTTCTTTTTGTTCCCCTATTAGGCTGTCTGGAGCGACTTGGCATAAATAAATTTAGTCGTTCTTCCGATGCCGCACCCGCTGAAAAATAATTTACAATGGTAATAGAACAAGAAGTGTCATCGGTAAATATTTATTTAACCAGGTAAATCTGATTATCAAGAAATATTGCACTCATGATACGGTCCTACCGCTAAACAAACTCGCGCTCCTTTGTTTATTGCAAGGACCCAATCACTCGTCGAGTCGTGCATTATTTCACGTTATTACTTAGATATCAATATCGAATGAGTTGCTTGCATGGAAGCCGACGGACTGTATTATTTCCGCTATTTAAACATGTACAATGGAATATCCTATTTATTAAACTTCACGGCGGATATATATGCATATTTTTTGAGAGTGTAAGCAAAAGAATCGTGCTGTGCGTATGAATAGTTACACAGTGACATGTTTCCCGCGTTGTGACGTCACGTTGTATGACTTCAAACGTCACGTCATCTAAATTTTTTGAAATCCAAATTACGCAGCTGTTTATAAGAAGTAGAAATATTTTAGTGCATGTTTGGAATGTGTTCATGCAATCCTATTAACATTGTACATTAGTCGAGACTCTCCAAACTTTCAAATAAATTTATTTTGAAATAAAAGAGGGTGCAATGACGGGTGTTCTCTTCACGGTGTATTATTTGTAAGGAGTTGATTACAGATTTTCGCTCGCAGCGAAACCCATGCAAATAAGTCGCAAGAGTGTAATAAAAGAGAATATCAAAATATTTTCTGTTATTAATGAATATTGAAAAATCACATTAATCGCACAAGGTCGCCCAAAAGTGTTACGGAATGATGAACTGACGAAAAGTAATTTTCGAAGTAATTTGACCTTGGGCAAGAAGGCCACATGAGTGTGGTATAGAATGAAAATATGGATGATGATAAAGAAGTATACGCTGGAAGTTATAAAATTAGTAACTTAGTCTACGATATATGAAATTATATTTTCAGTACTACATGTAGTAGTGAAACACCATCCATTTTTATGTCGATCACAGTGTCAGATCATTATTTGAAGTAAATAATAATATACCCCTGACACCCACTATTTTACTTGTATTTACTAATACAAATACATGTAATTAATAAGGACAATAGTCAATACATTAAACTTGAAATTAAAGACAAAATACAGTGTAAAAACACATGTGATTAAGTATTGACAAACAGTGGTGTATCACAATGTATGATAAAATCGAAGCGACGTTATTGAGTAAATGTGGGTGGGGTAATTTTCCCGAACGGCCGAAGTTTCGACGTCTGCGATTGGGTTGGGAATGCTGGTTTCCGCATAAGATGTGATGGGTTAGTGTCATGCCCTTTAGTTATTTATATGGAAAACATGTCAATAATTCCATTTATGATTGAACATTGAAGAATAACATTAATTTTAACCGTAAAAAAAATACAACATTTTTTCCTTTCGGTACGGATTGTCAACAGACGAACTCTTCAATGTTTGGAGGTTCACATACCAAAATGTTCAGCATTATGTTATCTTCATGTTGATTGGTCAAAAAAAATATCTCCAGCCGGAAACGGCTTGCGGAAAATCGATTAAACCACACCGCACCGATCCAAATCGGCTAAATTCGCGTGCCGCGTTTAGACTTCGTCGAATATTGGGCGCGAACATGGTGTAATTGTTTCAGCGATTTAAGTCATTTTATAGAAAGTAATTATAATATTTTTTATATAAATCAAATAAATAATGATTAAATATAATTCTGGTTAAAAATTATTTAAATATTTTTTTTAATTCATAACGTTTTTACAGTTTAAAAAGAATCGAATAACCGCTAAATTATCGATAATTTCACGTAAAACTGACGCAACTGAACTCCCTACTCATGGGTTCATACACGACTTAGATTATTTCAACTGACACTCCACAAGGAATCCGTGTGGAAGCTTCTAGAGATTTATTTTCTACACCGATCGTGATAAAAATTGCATAGATAGTTACACTAATCAAAAATACATTATCCGACGACGAACAATTAATACATGCAATCACACAAACCTGGTTATATTGTCCATAATTAACATCATGTTCATATTTCTGCAAAAAATCCACCATCACTTGTTGATATAATGACGTAATTTGGAGTTGCACGCGCAGGTTCCAACATCAGACACGTGCTTTAAAAAAAATCACTGTGTGAGATATGCGCGTCGATACGATTGGCAGCGAAATGCGGGTATGACTAAAGTGCACATTGGCGATTTCACGGCGCATTGGAGAATTCACGGCACATTGGAGATTTATGTCAACTATCTTCTAAATGAGATTCATGCTGTTGGTGTTATATATATTGCACTGTTAAATTTCACTAATATAGTTTTGATCTAATGTGAATGTGCGTGTGTAAATTTGGGTTTGTATTAATAATATGAAATACTTATAAGTAGCCTGTATACATGTATAGCTATATAGAATGCCTTACAAAATCCACTTTAGATCTACGCAATTGCATTCACATTGACTCAATTGTTTGTATTGACATGTAACAAGAAAACATGAATGGACTGGCATACTTTTATTTAGCATATACTTGACATATACAACTTGAATTCGTCGTGTCAAATCTCCAATGCGACGTGAAATCTCCAATGCAACACGTACGTATCGTATTTTGTATAGGCATTTTTTTTATAATATTGATACAAAGTCAACTTGACATATGCACATTCACATTGACTTAATATAGTTTTGCCATGTAACAATATAATATATAGAACAAGAACAGCTAAAGTCATACCGCCGAAACACAAACTGTCACCCAAGATGTATACTATAATAAAGAGTGTGTAAATTATATAAATCTAATGTTTGACTTGAACGTGTGTACTATAATACATGAACCACGATCGGAAAAGAGCCGTCATAAGACATTTAAGACCACTGAATAACAAGACAACTTGCTGATTTTGTGCAGTGGGCAGAGCTTTATGCTGTATATGATCCATCGCAGGTCTTATTTGCAATGGTATTTATTTTCCAAGCATATGAACAGAACATTTAAAACATTCTGATATAATCCATGTAGGTAATTTGTTATCAGAGCCAATATTTTTGTATCTATAATACTATAGCGTCCCATTTTGCTTTGTTGAAGTACCAACATGTGTGGTGTTGTATATTTCCAAGATCGCTGTTTGTAAATCAACCTTTTTGTGTGTTTATATGATATAGTGGTTTAGCGAGAATCATAAACTGTCACTACATCATCATATTATGAATTCCTTATCTTAAATTCATGCGACTCTGGTCGTTTCGTCAAACTGGACTTAGATTGGTAGGTACCAAGTAGTTTCGTCAGTGTGTAGTGGCTTTGTCAATGATAAACTAGAGAAATAAGTACGTTTCTTGTGCATAGTATTAGTTTCATTCATATACTATATTACGTTATGTCAGAAGTTATGGTTCATCTTTTGCTACTTTAATTTATTTTAATTTTTCGGCCAACGCCCATGTATTGAAACTGATCAAACAATATAATCATACAATAAATTACGGATTTGTTTTACAATCAAGTACGGCATGGCATGTATACAAATTATATAGCAATCAAATAGCAAAATATAAAGTCAAAATCTAGTAAATTTTAACCTATATCAAATATCACCACCACTTCGTGTACTCTTTTTTTCAGAATGGCAATATTTGTTATAAATTATTATAATATTGTAATTTAGAAAATGTTTTAATTATATTGTATGAGTACCATAAAATATTCGGTGCATTTACCCATGTTTGATTAGTTATGATTGGTATTTTATATACAAATATACAATACAGAGCTTTGGCTGGCAATGCCTTTTAACACTTTGATGTTAATCTAAATGTATTGAAATATACGTATTAAAGAAAATTTGGAAAGAAAAAAATTGAAGAAGAAAAAATAAAGACAGAAGAGTAAAAAAATGAAGTTTGATGTAACCGGGATTCGAACCCGCGCTGTTCTGTAATATGTCAAAATAAGATTAAATTCCAATGTCGTATCTTACTAAGCTATTGCATCAGTTGACCTTCATTAGTGAAGATTCTTGCCACATTTAAAGTCAGAATTACGTTTAAGGTAAAATTAGTAAACATCAGACATCATGTATTTTCAGAAAAAAATCATCATTTGATATGACTAATGTTGTGTATTACCTATAATATATCATTTATGATGTGTATAAATAGTTTTTAACAAAATCTACCAATAAAGACAGATTTTTTTTTTTACAAAATTTCCGATTTTCTTTTATGTGTTATAAAACTTTTATTTTTTATGAAAACCCCAAAAAACTTTTACTATGCATTCAGAATATCAGAATAGTTTATAAAACTTTTTATTTTGTTAAAAACGACACTTTTTTCAATGTTTTATAGTGTAAAACACAAAAACACAAAATATTGGATTTTTAACCTTTTGCGTTTTTTCATATGCCCATAGAAAGTATTGTATATGCTATTTACCAATAAATTCTTTACTAAGTGTTTCATTTTAATCATATACAGGTTATAAGTTGTCTATTATCTTTTTATACTTCCTTAATAAATTATTATACACATATTTATTTGCAAAATATGCCATTTTTGTATATATTACAAATTTATCAGAGATGATCCAGAAGGTGTATTATGTTGTATTTATTCTTGTCTCTGTGCATTAATCATGTTCTTATATAAATGTTATGTAAGTAGTTAGTCATTGAATGAAAATAGTTTTCTGTATTATATCTTTTTTTTGCTTCATTGAAGTATCTGATTTTGTTATAAGTAACTTTGAATTCTAGATCTATATCTAAAATTGCTGTTATTACGTCTTGTTTTTGTTCTTGAATGTTTTTACAGTCCCAAAATATATGTTTCTCCATCATTTGATATGTATTACAAGCATAGCAATTTCCTATATGTGTTGTAATATTTTCAGTATGTAAGTAATCAGGAGTTGTACAGACTCCATGTATATATAAGAATAAGAAATGTATCTTGCTTAAATACCTGATTTTACTTACTTTTAACAATAAATGTTCATAGTAACATTAGGATTATTGAATTGTATTTTATTTATATAATCTTCTCGATTATTTATTGTTTCATATATGACATTATATTTCACGGAAGTCCATTTTGTATTATCGTTTTTATAGGTTGTTATTACTTGTTTAATATCGTCATATGGTGCATAGTCCATATGAACATATTTACTAGATGCAAGTTCCTTACTTAGGCATTTGAAAGATATACCATACCAATAAATATATAGTTGTTGCCAAATCTGTGATTGATTGTATTTTAATGTTACTGAGGATTTAATTATGTGTGCTTTTCTTCTATTTTGCTAGTTGTTAAGACTATTCAGAACAGAGATATAGTTGATATAAAGTGTTGATAATAAAAAATAATAAATACAATTAATAATAATTAATGTCTTTGTTATCTATCTCATACTTGAATTGTCCTGTGCAAGTACTGTTTTCATACACACATTGGAAGGTATTGTGAGCACATTGTACATAACATAACAACTACACGCCACAATTGATAATTGGTTTCAATATAAATCCACTTTGACGTATAATATATCCATTTATGTCCCTTTATTCATATTTTTCACCCAGAAAGGAGTATTTATATAGTGTTTGGGGGCAAATACAACACGGACATGAAATACATACATGTACTTTATTATGTGAACAATATCAAATCTAAACAATGATAGCGCATTGTGGAACTCAGCTAGTAGGATGCCCCTTGATTGATATGGATTGTGAAAACGGTTCAAAGAAACACCAAGTTATGTATTGCAAAAAACCGACATGGACAAGAAATACGTAGTGCATTACGAGAGCAATATTACCTGTAAACAATGAAAACGTCTGATGGAACTCACATAGTAGGATGCCTCTGATTTGAAATGGATTGTAAATACATAAAAAATAGCCAAACTATGCACTACTCTCCGCCTGTTCACTATCAAATTTCGACGTACAAGTTCCACCACAGTGGAAATAACTGCTGGCGACTATAATTTGAACTCTGGGGTCAAGTGACGTATTAATCCCTCGTGCTGGGATGTTAACAATTGACGCAGCTGATGCAAACTTTGGTTGGGTAGACATATTGTACACGCAAATACAATATTTGTTTGTTTTAACCAGTTAATATTTGACTACATCGCCCGGGGACGTACCAACTCTTGGAACTGTCGTCTGCTCCAACCGACATTCTTCTCTAAACCGAGCTCGGTCGCCGATTGTGCCCAGACCTAGCCCCGTCAAATCTTTATCCGAAAGACCTCTGCAAATGTCGATACTATCAATTCGCTGATCCCGAAATGCCCTTGCTAATGCCGAAAATCCCAATTTCTTCAACATTTCATCGACGCGAGAGCTTTCCGCCATTGTTGTTGTTGTTGTTACCGGTGTCGATATAAATGTGCTTCCGTTAAAAATGACCTATCTATATAAAGAAGTTACCACACCATATAAAGAAGTTTGCACACCATATAAAGAAGTTTGCACATCATATAAAGAAGTTAGCACACCATATAAAGAAGTTTGCACATCATATAAAGAAGTTACCACACCATATAAAGATATTTGCACACCATATAAAGAAGTTTGCACATCATATAAAGAAGTTACCACATCATATAAAGAAGTTACCACACATATAAAAGAAGTTTGCACATCATATAAATAAGTTACCACACCATATAAAGAGTTAGTTCCACACCATATAAAGAAGTAAGCACCTCATATAAAGAAGTTACCACACCATATAAAGAAGTAAGCACATCATATAAAGAAGTTACCACACCATATAAAGAAGTTAGCACACCATATAAAGAAGTTACCACACCATATAAAGAAGTAAGCACATCATATAAAGAAGTTAACACACCATATAAAGAAGTTACCACACCATATAAAGAAGTAAGCACACATAAAAGAGTTAACACACCATATAAAGAAGTTACCACATCATATAAAGAAGTTACCACACCATATATAAAGAAGTTAGCACACCATATAAAGAAGTTAGCACACCATATAAAAAAGAAGTTAACAACACCATATAAAGAAGTTAACACACCATATAAGGAGGTTTGCACATCATATATGTATGTATGTGCATATAAGACAGCTATGGCGTTCCATAGGTCTTGGTTGTATGGTACCAAGCTCTGTGAACAGGACGCGGAGGTAGACAACGCAAGTATAGAGAATACGAGCGGCGCCCGTGCAATAACGCGTCTTGTAGTATACGATGGCTTCGGAAATCGTGTCTGAAATTTGAAATCTTTTTTTGGTGAATGATCTCGAAGGATGGCGAAATTGTCGGCAACATTTTTGACATTGGTTACAGACACTATTTATTTTTGTATTTTGTATTGTCAAATGTTGTCTATGTGATGTTTTACATATAAGCCGCAGTTCGCTATTACAGTATGTCACCCGCATATATTGTGCCGAGTGTTGAGCCGCCGCAGCCCTAGGACCTAGCGGCAATTTATATTCGTTATTTCTGTCAAGAGATGACAAGTTTGTTTTATCCACCGGCCCAAGTACATTCGTATGTACAGTAGTACCTCGTATGTACAGTAGAACCTCGTATGTACTATGTACAGTAGAACCTCGTATGTACATTAGAAGCTCGTATGTACAGTAGAACCTCGTATGTACAGTAGAACCTCGTATGTACAGTAGGACTCCCAACACCGGTCATCATAGGTGGACCTCGTTGTGTCCGGATTAGATGAGTTCCATGGCAATTTAAATACATAAACACGTCACGCTACGCGTGTGTTTTGCGATCACGAACAGACAGTATCAATAGAGATACATTACAGTGTTACATGTAACCAACAAATGTAATGATATTGGTGTTTGTACTGTGCTATAGTAGCATTGATATACACGACTACATGTACATGAGATGTTTCAAGTAATATTGGTGTTTGTACTGTACTATAGTAGCATTGATATACACGACTACATGTACATGAGATGTTTCAAGTAATATTGGTGTTTGTACTGTACTATAGTAGCATTGTATACACGATACATGTACATGAGATGTTCAAGTAATATTGGTGTTTGTACTGTGCTATAGTAGCATTGATATACACGACTACATGTACATGAGATGTTTCAAGGAATATTGGTGTTTGTACTGTACTATAGTAGCATTGATATACACGACTACATGTACATGAGATGTTTCAAGTAATATTGGTGTTTGTACTGTACTATAGTAGCATTGATATACACAACTACATGTACATGAGATGTTTCAAGTAATATTGGTGTTTGTCTGTACTATAGTAGCATTGATATACACGATACATGTACATGAGATGTTTCAAGTAATATTGGTGTGTGTACTGTACTATAGTAGCATTGATATACACGACTTCATGTACACGAGATGTTTCAAGTAATATTGGTGTTTGTACTGTACTATAGTAGCATTGATATACACGACTACATGTACACGAGATGTTTCAAGTAATATTGGTGTGTGTACTGTACTATAGTAGCATTGATATACAGCTTCGTAACAGATGTTTCAAGGAATAGGTGTTTGTACTGTACTATGTAGCATTGATATACGACTATGTACATGAGATGTTTCAAGGAATATGGTGTTTGTACTGTACTAGTCGCATTGATATACACGACTACTGTACAGAGATGTTTCAAAGTAATATTGGTGTGTGTACTGTCTATAGTAGATTGACATACAGACTTCATGTACAGATGTTTCAAGGTATTGTTTGTATGTACTATGTAGCATTGATATACACGACTACATGTTGAGATGTTTCAGAATATTGGATGTTTGACTGTAACTATAGTAGCATTGTATACGCTACATGTACATGAGATGTTTCAAGGAAATTTGGTGTTTGTACTGTACTATAGTAGCTTGATATACATTTCATTGTACATGAGGTTTCAAGGATATGTTTGTTGTACTATAGTGCTTTGTATCGACTAAAGTACAAGAGATGTTTCAAGGAATATTGGTGTTTGTACTGTACTATAGTAGCATTGATACACGATACTGTACACGAGTGTTTCAAGTATTGGTGTGTGTCTGTTATAGTAGCATGATACGATTCATGTTACACGATGTTTCAAGGAATATTGGTGTTTGTACTGTATATAGTAGCATTGATATACACGACTACATGACATGAGATGTTTTAAGGAATATTGGTGTTTGTACTGTACTATAGTAGCATTGATACGACATGTACACGAGTGTTTCAAGTAATATTGGTTGTGTACGTACTATAGTGATTGTCACGATTATGTACACGAGATGTTTCAAGGAATATTGGTGTTTGTACTTACTATAGTAGCATTGATACACGACTATGTCATGAGAGTTTCAAGGAATATTGGTGTTTGTACTGTATATAGTAGCATTGATATACACGACTACATGTACACGAGATGTTTCAAGTAATATTGGTGTGTGATGTACTATAGTAGCATTGACATACACGACTTCATGTACACAGATGTTTCAAGGAATATTGGTGTTTGTACTGTACTAGTAGCATTGATATACACGACTACATGTAATGAGATGTTTCAAGGAATATTGGTGTTTGTACTGTACTATAGTAGCATTGATATACGACTACATGTACACGAGATGTTTCAAGTATATTGGTGTGTGTACTGTACTATAGTAGCATTGATATACACGACTACATGTTCATGAGATGTTTCAAGTAATATTTGGTGTGTGTACTGTACTATAGTAGCATTGATATACACGATACATGTACATGAGATGTTTCAAGAATATTGGTGTGTGTACGTATATGTAGCATTGATATACACGACTACATGTACACGATTGATGTCAAGTATATGTTTGTTGGTGTTTGTACTGTACTATAGTTAGCATTGATATACACGACTCATGTACATGAGATGTTTCAAGTAATATGTGTGTACTTATAGTAGCATTGTTATACACGATTGTACATGAGTGTTTCAAGATATGTTTGTACGTACTATAGTGATTGATATACGGACTACATGTACACGAGATGTTTCAAGAATATGGTGTGTACTTTAATATATACATACAGTACTCATGTACAGAGATGTTTCACAGTAATATTGGTGTGTACTGTACTATAGTGCATTGATATACACGACTTACATTGTACACGAGATGTTTCAAGTAAATATTGGTGTTTGTACTGGACTAGTAGCATGATTATAACACGACTACATGTACAGAAGATGTTTCAAGTAATATTGGTGTGTGTGTACTGTACTATAGTAGCATTTGGAATATACACGACTACTTGTAAACGAGATGTTTCAAGTAATTTGGTGTTTTGTACTGTACTATTAGTTAGCATTGATTTACACGACTACATGTAAACGATGTTTCATGTAATATTGGTTGTGTCCAGTACAATAGTGAGCATTGATATACACGACTACATTGTTAATGGAGATGGTTTCAAGGAAATATTGGTGTTTGTACTGTTACTATAGTAGCATGATTAATACACGACTAAATGTACATGAGATGTTTCAAGTTTAATTATTTGGTGTTTGTACTGTATATAAGTAGGCACTTGATATACACGACTACATGTCCCGAGATGTTTTCAAGTAAATATTGGTGGGTGTACTGTTAATATAGTAGCATTGATATACACGGACTACATGTACACGGATGTTTCAAGTAATTTTGGTGTGTGTACTGTACTATTGTAGCATTTGATACACGACTTTCATGTACATGAGGATTGTTGTCAAGGTATATTGGTTGTGTGTACTTGTTTCTAATAGTAGCATTGCTTACACGACTACATGTACATGAGATGTTTCAAGTAATATTGGGTGGTTTGTTACTGTACTATAGTAGATTGATATACACAACTACATGTACCATGAGATGTTTCAAGTTTAATATTGGGTGTAATGTGCTATAGTAGCTTTGAATATACGACTACATTGTAACATGAGATGTTTCAAGTAATATTGGTTTGGGTGTACTGTTATATAGTAGCATTGGATTATACACGGACTACTTGATACCATGATGATGTTTCAAGGAATTATTGGTGTTTGTACTGTACTTAGTGCATTGATATACACGACTAATGTACATGAGGATGTTTCCAAGGAAATATTGGTGTTTGTACTGTACTATAGTAAAAAAAAAAGCATTTGTATACACGACTTACATGTACATGAGGATGTTTCAAGGAATATTGGGTGTGTGACTGTACTATAGTTAGCTTTGATTATACACGACTACATGTACATGAGGATGTTTAATTTGTAATAATGGTGTGTGTACTTGTTATAGTAGCATTGATATACACGACTACATGTACATGGATTGTTTAAGTAATATTGTTTGGGTTTGGTTTCTTTGTGCTATATAGCATTGTTATTTACACGACCTACTGTACACGAGATTGTTTCAAGGTTAATATGGTGTTTGTATGTGCTATAGTAGCATTGATATACACGAGTACATTTGTACATGAGATGTTTCAAGATATTGGTGTTTGTACCTTGTTCTATAGGTTAGCATTGATAATACACGACTAATGACATGAGTTGTTTCAAGGATATTGGTTGTTTGTAACTAAATACTTTGATATTAGCATTGATATACAGCTACATTGTTACCACGAGATGTTTCAGTTTAAATTATGGTTGTTTGTTTGTAACTGTACTATAGTAGCATTGATACACGACTTTTCATTGGTACACGAGGATGTTTCAAGGAATATTGGTGTTTGTTTACTTATACTATTTTAGTAGCATTGATATACCACGGACTCTGTACATGAGATGTTTCATAGGAATTTAATGGTTGTTTTGTATTTACTTTGTAATTCTAGTAGCATTGAAACTTCTACACGATACATGTACACGAGATTGGTGTTTCCAAGAATATTGGTTTGTGTGTACTGTACTATAGTAAGCATTGACATACCACGACTATGGTCACGAGATTTGTTTCAAGGAAATTTTAAAAAAAATTGGTTGTTTTGTTACTGTTCTATTTTTAGTAGCATGATATTACACGACTACATGTACATGAGATGTTTCAAGGAATATTGGTGTTTGTATGTACTTTAGTAGATTGATATACACGACTACATTTGTACACGGTGATTGTTTCAAAGTAATATTTGGTTGGTGTTTTGTACTGTACTATTGTTAAAGCATTTGAATATACGACTACATGTACACGAGATGTTTCAATTAATATTGGTGTGTTTGTAATTGTACTATTTAGTAGCATTGATATTACACGACTTCTTGTACACGATGATGTTTCAAGGAATATTGGTGTGTGTACTGTACTATAGTAGCATTGATATTACACGACTACATGATTTACATGAATGTTTTCAAGAAATATTTGGTTTGTGTTGTACTGTACTATAGTTAGCATTGATATACACGACTACCATGTAACATGAGATGTTTCAATGTAATAATTGGTGTTTTGTACTATTTTACTATAGTGCATTGATATTACACACTACATTTGTAACATTGAGATGTTTCAAGTTAATATTGTGATGATGTTTGCGATTTGTAGCATTGAATTATACACGACACATGTACATGAGATGTTTAAGTATTGGTGTGTGTACTGTATATAGTACATTGAATATAACACGAACTACATTGTACATGAGATGGTTTCAAGGAATATTGGTGTTTGTACGTAATATAGTAAGCTTTAAGATATACATGACTTACATGTACATGAGATGTTTCAAGGATGGTGTTGTACTGTACTATAAGTAGATTGATATACACGACCTACATGTAACATGAGATGTTTCAAGGAATAATGGAGATGTTTCTGTACTTTTATAAGTAGCATTGATATACACGACTACATGTACATGAGATGTTTCCAAGTAATATTGGTGTGTACTGTACTATAGTAGAATTGATACACGACTACATGTACATGGAGATGTTTCAAAGTTGAATATTGGTTTTTGTACTGTGTTACTGTTATATAGTAGCATTGATATACACGACTACATGTACACGAGATGATTTCATGTATATTGGTTTGGTTAGTACAGTGCTATAGTATTTCATGACTATACACACCTACATTAACATGAGATGTTTCAAGGAATATTGGGTGTTTCGTACTGTGCTATATAGCATTGATATCACGACTTCATGTACATGAGTATGTTTCAAGTAAATTGGTGTGTGTACTGTACTATAGTAGCATTCCATACACGACTACATGTACATGAGATGTTTCAAGTAATATTGTGTTTGTACTGTACTATAGTAGCATTGATATACACGACTACATAAGTACATTGACCCGAATGTTTCAAGTAATAATGTGTGTACTGTACTTATGAGCAATGAGATATACACGACTACATTGTACACGAAAGAATGATTTTCAAGGAATATAGGAGTTTAATTGTACTGTACTTTAAGGAGAGCATTGATATACACGAACTCCATGTACATGAAGATGTTTCAAGATATTGGTGAGTGAACTGTCTATATTATCACATTGATATACACGACTACATGTACAGGCGAAGTTTCAAGTATTGGTGTGTGTACAAAGTACTATAGTAAGCAATTGATATACATCGTACTTTCAATTTATTTTTGAACATGAGATTGTTTTATCAAGGAATATTGGTATGAGAACAAGCATTTATTCTATAGTAGCATTGATATACACGACTACAGTTTTACATGAAGTATCAAGTAATATTGGTGTGTGTACTGTAACTATAGTAGCATTGATATACACGACACATTGTACACTAGATGTAACAAGTAATATAGGTGTTTGTGGTACAGTACTATAGTAGCATTCATATACACGACTACCTGTACATGAGGATTTTTCAAGTAATATTGGTGATTTTACTGTACATAGTAGCATTGATATACACGACTTACATGAACTCGAGATGTTTTTTCAAGAAATAAGGTGGTTTGTACTCGTACTATAGTAGCATTGATATACACGGACACATGTACACAGAATGTTTTCAAGGAATATTGGTGTTTTGTACTGTACTATAGAGCATAGATAAAACACGACTACATGTACAGAATGTTTCTCCAAGAATATTGGTTGTGAGTTACTGTCCTATAGTAGCATTGATAACACGACTACTACATGTAACATGAGATGTTTCAAGTAATATAGGAGTGTTAACTACATATGTAGCATTGAAATACACGACTACATGTACATGAATGTTTTTCAAGGAATATTGGTGTGTGTACTGCACTATAGTAGCATTGATATACACGACTAAACCATGTACATGAGATGTTTCAAGTAATATTGGTGTGGTGTACTGTACTATAGTAGCATTGATATACACGACTACATGTACACGAGATGTTTCAAGTAATATTGGTGTTTGTACTGTACTATTAGTAGCATTGATATACACGACTACATGTACATGAGATGTTTCAAGGAATATTGGTGTGTGTACTATGCTATAGTAGCATTGATATTCACACGACTACATGTACATGAGGATTTTTCAAGTAATATTGGTGTGTGTACTGTACTATAGTAGCATTGATATACACGACTGCATGTAAATGAGATGTTTTAAAGGAATTTTGGTTGTGTGTACTGTACTTTAGTAACCTTTTGTTATACACGAATACTTGTACATGAGATGTTTCAAGTAATAATGGGTGTTTGTACTGTGCTTATAGTTGCATTGATTTACACGAACTACATGTCATGAGATGTTTCAAGTAATATGGTGTGTTACTGTGCTATAGTTGCATTGGATATTCACGACTACTTTTACACGAAAGGATGGGTTTTCAAGTAATATTGGGTGTGTACTGTATTAGTAGTTGAATACACGACTACATGTACGAAGATGTTTCAAAGTAATTATTGGTGTTTGTTACTGTGCTATGTAGCAATTGATATTACACGACTACATGTACATGGATGTTTCAAGGAATATTGGTTTGTGGTGGTATGTACTTTAGTAGCATTTGATATTACCGATACATGTACTGAGATGTTTCAAGTATTTATTGGTGTGTGGTATGTTATATAGTAGCATTGTTATACACGGCTACATGTACATGAGATGTTTCAAGTAATATTGGGGGTGTTTGGTACTGTGCTTAGTAGCATTGTATACAACGATTACATTGTATGAGATGTTTCAAGGGAATATTGGTGGTGTGTATGTACTTTAAGTGCATTGATATACACGCTAAATGTACTGGGAGATGTTTCAAAGTAATTTTGGTGTGTGTTTGTACTATAGTAGCATTGATATCACGGACTACTTGTACATGAGATGTTTCAAGGAAATAGGGTGGTGTGGGGTTATTGGTCTAAGTAGATTGATATACAGAATTACATGTTTACATGAGTGTTTCAAGGAATATGGGGTGTGTACTGTACTTTTAGTAGCATTGATATACACGACTACTTTAACTGAGATTTTGTTTCAAGTATTTTGGTGGGTGTTCTGTACTATTAGTAGCATTGATACACGACTACAGTACATGAGATGTTTCAAGTTTATTGGTTTGTGTGTATTGTACTATGTAGCATTTGGTGATATACACGAGTTACTGTACATGAGATGTTTTCAAGGAATATTGGTGTGTGTTGTATGTACTATAGTAGCATTGATATACACGACTACATGTACACTGAGATGTTTCAAGTAATATGGTGTGTGTGTTACTGGTACATGAGATGTTTCAAGGGATATTGGTTGTGTGGTACTTGTTACTATTTTCGTACAATTTGAATACACGGATATGTCATGAGAGTTGTAACAAGTTAATTTGGGTGAGTAGTGTTGTACTTGTACTTATAGTTGAATTGATATACAACGCCTACATGTACATTTGAGAGTTTCATTGTAATATTTGGTGTGTTTCAAGGAAATATTGGTGTTTGTACTGTGCTTATAGTTAGCATTGATATACACGATTACACGACTACATGATACACGAGATGTTTCAAGGAATATTGGTGTGTGTACTGGACTATAGTGCATGATTGTATTGTACTAATAAGTAAGATTGATAACACGACTACATGTACATGAGATTGTTTCATAGTAAATATGTGTGTGATACATGTACGAATTTAATAAGTAGCATTGATATACACGACTACATGTACTAGAGATGTTTCAAGGATGAGATTTTGGTGTGTGTACTGTATATAGTAGCACTGGTTATTACACGATTACATGTACATGAGGATGTTTCAATTAATATTGGTGTGTTACTGTACTTTATGTAGCATTGTATAACCCGCCTAACATGTTCATGAGGGTTGTTTCAAGTAATATTGGGTGTGTGTATTGTACTATAGTAGCATTGTATACAGATATGTACATGAGATGTTTGAATATTTTGGTGTGTGTACTGTACAGAGTAGCATTGTTACACGACTACATTGTACACGGAGATGTTTCAAGTAATATTGGTGTTTGTACTGTACTATAGTGCATTGATATTCACGATACTTGTACATGGAGATGTTTCAAGGAATATTGGTTGTGTTTGTACTGTCAATAGTTGCATTGATATACACGACTTCATGTACATGAGATGTTTCAAGTAATTTTGGTGTGTACTGTACTATAGTAGCATTGATACACGGGGGGGGGGACTACCATGTACATTGAAGATGTTTCAAAGTAATATTGGTGTTTGTATGTACTATAGTTTAGCATTGGATATACACGATACTGTACATGAGATGTTTCAAGTAATATTGGTTGTTTTGACTGTATAGTTCATTGATATACAGATACTGTACTTGAGATGTTTCAAGTTAATATTGGTTGTTTTGTACTGTTCTATAGTTAGATTTGATATACACGACTACATGTACATGAGATTGTTTCAAGTTAATATTGGTGTGTGTACTGTACTATAGTAGCATTGATATACGAATACATGTACACGAGATGTTTCAACGTAATATTGGAGTGTGTACTGTAATAGTAGCATTGTATACTGACTACATGTTTCATGAGATGTTTCAAGTAATATTTGGTGTGTGTTACTGTACTATAGTAGCATTGATATTCCGACTATGTACATTGAGATGATTTCAAGAATATTGCTGTTTGTACTGTACTATAGTAGCAATTGATATACAGACTTACATGTACTGGAGAGTTTCAAGTAATATTGGGGTGGTGTGTACTGTTCTATGTTAGCATTGATATTAACGACTACATGTTACACGAGATGTTTTTAAGTAATATTGGTGTTTGTACTGGACTATAGTGCTTTGATATACACGACTATGTACATTGAGATGTTTCAAAGGAATTATTTGTTTTGTATTTGTTTCTTCTATTAGTAGTTATTGATATACACGACTATGTACATGAGATGTTTCAATTTAATTTTGGGTGGTGTACTGTAGTAGGCATTTGATTACATTGACTACATGTACATGAGAGGTTTCAAGTAATAATTGGTTTGTGTGTGACTGACTATGTAGCATGATATCCACGAATACATGTTTACATGGAATGTTTCAAGTAATATTGGTGGTGTTTGTACTGTACTATAGTAAGCATTGATATACCACGATACATGTATGAGATGTTTCAAGTAATATTGGTGTTTGTACTGTACTATAGTAGCTTGATATCTACGACTTCAGTACATGAGATGTTTCAAGTAATATTGGTGGTTTGGTACTGTACTATAGTAGCATTGAATACACGACTACATGTACATGAATGTTTCAAGTTAATATTGGTGTTTTGTACTGTACTATTGTAACATTTGATATAACACGACTAATGTACATGAGATGTTTCAAAGGAATAATTGGTGTTTGTTACTGTTGTAAGTAGCATTGGATTACACGACCTACATTTGTAATGAAGAGTTTTCAAGTAATATTGGTGTTTGTACTTTATATAGTAGCATTGACATACACGACTACATGTACACTTCTCCACAAAAATAGCAATAACCCGCTATAAACAATGAGCGACGTGGACACAGTGGGGATCTCGATGGGTATAATCTGGATAGGGTTCACTTTAATTAAAACTTACTTGATAATTATCGTATGTTCATGATTGCAAAATACAAACACCATGTCGTGAAATAACGGTGGAATGTCTCTAAACTAAACACCCTGAAAACGTGTTCCAACTTGGAATGTGAGTTCAAATGTTCAGTTACATGTACAATTCTGTCTTGACTGAAACTATTTGATTTTACAAATTTAGTGACTATGATTTATCCATCATATGCAATGGTGTGGGACAAGAATATTCCACCCGAGTGTCAGAATATGTTGTCATAAACGAGGCTTTGCAGAGTTTCTGACGACATATTCTGATCACGAGGGTGGAATATCTTTGTCCGACACCAGTAAATATGATGGATACGTTTTCCCGCCCCTATATAGAACCTATTTGCGAATAAAACTGAACTTTTTATTCGCTGAATGTATGCGACATTTGATGCGTCCAATGTGTTCGCCATGTCAACAAGTGGGTTAAAACAAAGTCTTCATTAAAGCAACGTTTTCACCCACGAATTGGACGCTAATGCCAGTTCACTGGATCGTCACTCAGTGATGCGAATATTCCGCCTGTGCGATCATGGACAGACATATCATCGGAAACAAAATGTGAAACCAATGAATAATGACAATATTATTTACGTGTGCTCAGTTTAGAGAGGTCCCACTGTGCCTGACTTATATTGTAGGACTGCCGGAGGTTGAGACACCCCGCTCATGGGAAAACGTCTCTACCCTTTACGGCATGTATGTAATGTAGAATGTTGGAACTGGACACTCTGGGGAAGGTCATTGTTTCACTGTGATCAACTGGAAAAGTGGGGCTTATAGGTTTTGTGACACTGTATATCCAGAACAGCCTGCGCATCCGCACATTCTGATTATGATCTGCACTGCTCGCCATGCCATCAATGAAACACCCGTCATGTTCTTAAAGCCATATAGATTGTTAGCAGACTACAGGAGTGTGCTATTCGATATGTTTGATAGTGTAAATGTGTGAATGTAAGCACAGCGAGTTACACAACTAAGGCAACGTAAATACACGCGATATTGCCCGCGATTTGTGTTGCGCTTAGCGATACCACTACAGGACGCGACGTCAGTATAAATATGTATACATCCGCCAGAGTTCGCTAGTAGACAAAGATCTACACATGTCATAGGTCCCATTTCTCCAGTCAATGTCACGTTTGTGGAAATGCTCAAAGTGTTGGAAATGAATATTACAGTTTGATGCTCATGAAACCTCAGTGTGTCAGTGTTAGGTGTCACTGATGGTAATGCATGTTCACGATTACAAAGCACTAAACATGTCTTAGAATACACTACAACAACTATAAACCGGGAATTCATACAATCCCCGTGTGTTCCACTTTGAACAGCCGTACTGATATTTATCCCGTCAACACAGTGCGTATGTGCCGTGAAACACGGTGCCGTGAAACACGGTGCCGTGGAACAGTTTTGATATCCTGTCAATACGACCTAATCACTGCGTATGAATATGTGCGGCGGCTGCAGTTATTTTTATTGAATTTTAAAGCTCTTTGTATGTGTTGACGGGATAAATAGAATAGTAGGTTAGTGCCGTGAATAGAAAAAAATATCTGGCGCGGCACGGAAACGGGATGTGCTCGGCAGAGCCTCGCCCATCCCGTTTCCTGAGCCTTGCCAGATATGTTTTCCCATTCACGGCACTAACCTACTATTATCTATGTATGTGTGTCTAACGGCAATGTATGTTCATACATGTCTGCATATACATGAGTTACAGTGGAATCTCTGCAAACCGGGCACGCTGTGTATCTTACAGGGCGTCTTGTTTAGAGAGGATCAACATGGCACATTGTCTCACCAGTGATTGTAATATTGCAGAAAATAAAACATGATTTTCATCTGTGTAACTTTGTATCTTGTGATAGTTGCACAATAAAATTTCTATATTTCGCTTATTTACATGGCATAGTACTAGATCGAACACGTGCTGTAATCAACATGTGATGTCGGATTTTCACAAATTGTTCAACAACAATCCTATTGCCAAGTTGGTGCATATACATGAGCAGTAATAAACTACATGTACGGAGGTGTGACTGTGAGAACGTGGATACGGGGTACACTTGCACAAGTGCAGCCTAATCACGATCTACGCTGTTTGTCATTTAGTTAGCGAAGTTATGTTACTGCCGTCAGAAAACATTCAGTCCAGTTGTTGCAAACTGTGTTATATGTATTTTGTCAGCCGACGGATAGGTTTGATCGTGTAACCCACCCGTATACTGCCTATATTGTAGCGTACGACTAGTCGTGACGTGACGCCGTACTAATAGCTGTAGCATTGCAGTTAGTGTGAGATAACATATCACGTCGCCATCATAACTGGAGCAGATATTTGAGACACGCCACAAACTATCTGCTCCAGTGATGAGGACGGCGTCATCAGCAGGTGGGATTCTACTCACGTGTATATATTGCTACAACATTGACACAGATTTAGTGAAATGTGGCTGGCAGTGAGCGGTGTGCGTAATGTACAACAGTTGAACACACAATACATCCATAGTGTGAGGTATGTTACAGGGCAGCCAATCCACCATTCACAGCACCAAGATTATTCACGGTGTGCGGTTTACAGAGGTTCCGCGATCTTCATCTACGTGTTCACCAATGTGTTGTTATCTCTAAACCGGAGAAGAATGACAACACCAACACATGTAGTCGTCCAATGTCATATGTCCAATGTTTCTATATAAATGTGACCCACCAGACATATAGGTTGAATTAGGTACAAGTGAAGACCCAGATTAGCCTGCGCATGGGTTTTGCGACCAATGTCCGTACATTCTGATCTAGATCTACACTGTTCGCCATTATATCAATAAAGCGCATGACATGCTTTAATCAATACATATTGATAGGTGTCGACTGACTGGGAGTGATATTTGATCAGGAGCTACACATAAGCCGCATTTCCCCAGTCACAGCTACATATCATGGTGGGCAGTGAACGTCACACACACCGACCCGCTTCTAACTACGTTTTATCTAAATATCCCTGTAACTACTGGAGCAAGTAAAGGGGTCATTGGAAGAAGGGGGCTACCTCCCTCATGGACTACTGTCTCTTTCACAAAACCTGTCTGAGTTGTGTACACTTGTTCATATATATTAATATGTATATTATCGACTATGGATTGGCGGTAATTCAGTGAACCAGCGCTAGAGCGAAATGCAACTTCGTCTTCCACTCCTGCCTATGGACGCCGTCAGTGTCGCCCTTATGATAACGCCAGATAGTTATTTCGAAATATCATAAAGTGCATTGTAAAGTGGAAGCTATCAACACCGGTAATGGAAAGCGCAGTGAATAATCTAGTTTCGCCATGATTAACCAGTTATGTTCCATAGCGGTATCCAGCATTAGTCACTGATGGTCTATCATTGGCGAACAACGTAGACCGTGATCCCACTGCACTTGGTGCCATGATCGTTACAAGCATCGTAAATGCGGTCAGCATGACACAACCAGTAGAATCATCTCCAAATCCGCCGGAAGCGGCGCCCGGAATGTCGGCCATGTACATAGACACTCGTTTCATCTTTCTACAATGGTCAATATAGCAATACGCCCCTTATTCTGATGCGGTAGAACATGCCGAAACACATGTATCGTTTAGTAACCGGTGCAAGAAATGTGCGCCGGTTACTAGACGAAAACTGCCTTTATGTTATATCTCTAAGTAAAGTGAGTGGCATCTCGTCAGGAAACCGGTACATTTTTCTACATGAAACATTTTACGCCGGTGCGGAGAGCAGAACCAGTGATTGGTGGAATGTATGAAATACGGAGACGCTACATGGGAGATAAACCCATAGACATGTACGGCCACAGAAGCGTGTTACGGCTGACAGTGAAATGTTTTAATCATACATAAAATCGTCCAATTAACACACCCAAATATTGTGAAACGTCTCTCATTATATGCCCACGGCAGCATGCCATTCCCTCTGTATGTAATGTCGAATGTTGGCGGTAAAATCTGGCACATAATGGGACGTCTGACATAATCAAATAACACACTCCTGTAGCATGATAACGATATATATCGCTTAAACGTGAAGGACGAACATACGGACAGAACGATGGACGGACACCCGTGACGATGTGAATGTGCATGCTGATCTGGGGCTACACTGACTAAACCTCTTTATATCGTAACATTGTTTTTCGTGTGCCGACATTGATACACGTGTGATGATATTAACTAACAGTTGACGATGGCTACATGCTGAGTGTAGCTCAGACTCAACCAAACATTTGGCACAGGACAGACAACATTGATATTCATGGGGTGATCAGGGTCTACGTGTTCAGCAAAATTTCATCAGGATCTGCACTTTATGAAATTTTCATTTTTTTTAACAAAACATAGCCCCTTTTCATAAATGTACTAGAATGAAAACATTTTATGACGGTTGAATTGGTCGGAAAATTAGCATATCACAGTCCATTCCAGTTGCTTAGTGTTGAAAGGGTTGAACATATTATAGAAGAGGATTTATAGCTGGTTTCCGAGGTCGGACACAACCTCGTATGGAAACAAATGAAATACTGTGTTTAACGCCCTAACATCAATAGTGAGTACCAAATGCAGAAATGCCATTTAATCAGGAGCTACACTGGTCACAAATAACAATAAGCCTCATTTCTCCAGCCATAGCCACAACTATCCCCGCTATCTTGGCAGATGACATAGAGAATAGTATGTTGCTGCCATCAATTGGAAAATGTCTGGCCATGCTTAGGAAACGGGGAGGGTTGTATTTTTAATGTGCAATTGCTTTCTGTGGCAGCCGGTGTGGACATTCGTGTGCTGACAGGCCACATTTCTAGTATTACCATCATTCTTAAGCGTAATGTTATGAAATAAACTCACATTCAAATAGGCTTATTTATTATAATACAGGCACTCTATTATTTTGTTTGTGTTCTACATCTCAGTTGAACAACGGGTTATGTATTAGAGCTGCTATATACATGAGGTAATTC
Source organism: Conchocele bisecta (assembly GCA_029237695.1). NCBI lineage: Eukaryota > Metazoa > Mollusca > Bivalvia > Lucinida > Thyasiridae > Conchocele > Conchocele bisecta. The sequence continues at coordinate 59,882 of JAQRGA010000170.1, forward strand.
AGGTGACAGTCATATTGACAGTAAGATGTTTGTTTATATCGTCTTTGTATCCATTTTGTTCATGTTGACGTCTCATGAGTTCATATTAGTCAATGACGGAACTACGATCCACATTGCAAAATAGTTCGTTTTAAATCACCACTAATTTGCTGTTTTATGTATAATGTTTTGAAGCGCATATACATTGCGTATGATGTACGTATATACTAGAAGGGGTATTTGATGTGTCGGGTTTTTGCAGCGTGCGATATAGCGCGACTTTAGGCCACACAAAACTAACAAATAACAAAAATGTCATAGGTTTGAAATGGAGTGTATGACACGTGTATGGCATTTTATTACAAATGAGTCAATGTGTGGCAAATTTACATAATTGCTATAATTTTCTTAATACAAGCAATACAAAATTGTAGGTGGAAGTGGATCTTTGGAGGCCATCTTGCATTTATATAAATGACAACTTTAGGCAATGAGGATTAATAATTAGCAAGTATGCTTTACTTGCCATACATACTGCTGTTAACAACTGTAAGTGGCTGAAATAGCTGGCAAAGGTCATATGCTGAGCTACACTTATTTCTGGCGGTTATTATGGAATAGTATTCACAATACGCATCACCCACAATATATTATAGTATGTGTCTTCTACATCTCATTTGAACAAAATTAAACTATAAACTAGTTTAGTTTCTATAAATGAACTGCGATGGGTGGAAATTTTGGGGAACGTCGAAAATGAAATAGCTATAGACAGCAAGAGACATGTCGGTCACTATTTGTATGTGTGAATGCGTTTCTGCTGTTCTTCTTTGAATTGGTTAATAATGCATGAGACGTAAATGTGCGTGATATGGATTGCACGTGCAACGTGATAAAAAGTCGTTATGCAAATACAAACTGCTATCATGCTGACATAATGACTAGGAATGCAGGGCTCCAGATAAGGTGCGTATTGTATACTTATTAGCAGAACACGCATTGACTACGCATCAACAGTGCGAGTAGAAAATACTCGCAGTAATGTGAAAATACGCATTGAATTTCAAATGGAGTAGTGAAAATATTGTAATAAAGTTGAACATTTACTTATCACCCACATCAGTGTTTGCTTTTTGCAGCTCAAATAAGTGATTGTTTTACTTGGTTATATTTGTTGTCATTTGTTGCCTATTTAATAAGGAAGAAAATCAATAATACAGTTGTACAAGTAAAATACACGTTGAATTTGAAATATGGGAGTATAATAATCTTTAGATACAACACTTATCTGGAGCTCAGGGAATGGATACATATGAAGACAATATCGCGGCAACGTGTGAAGTCTGGAGCTACCTAGGGACCACCATAAAACCTACTGATCCAGTCATAGCTGCAGTGATAGCTCAGATTACAGGAGGA
>JAQRGA010001700.1:0-12799 GCA_029237695.1 Conchocele bisecta
GGCAAGTTCATGTACCAGCAAGTATAAACGATATTCAGCCTCATGCTTGGTCTTACGGGATGCCCCCAAGTATCCACCGTCTGCAAATACTGTTATCGGCAGCATATGCGTTGCATGTCAATCGGCATTGCACATCGTTGCAGTAAAAGCATGTCAATATTCTGCATGCAATGTGTTGTTGTGTCGGCAGGTGTCTCAAATTGTATTTCTCTACATGTATTCAATGATTTCCAATGCCGGGGGTCACATATGTGTACGATAAATGGGCATGCAATGGGCATACAGGGCCATTTTGTGCTACTTTGAAAAAAATCCACGTTTTGTTGTTGACAACCCAAACTTTGTTTTGCATTTCTCCATCAATTCCACTTACACAGCTTTAAAAACAGTATTTGCAGACGGCGGATACTTGGGGGCATTCCGTAAGACCAATAATGAGGCTGAATTCGTTTATATATCATACATATAAATATAAATACAACGCTTACCTCAAACACTGCTTCCTTTTCGGCCGTTTTATCTGACTACCGCGCGTTCCAAAACATACGGATATTCGTTGCATCTGTCTACCAAGCGTTCGGCCTAACCAGTGTGATAAACGTGTGCGCATGTACGGCGGATTCGGTAAGCCGATTTCTTCTTTTTGAAGTCCTGTTTACTGAGCGTTTTAATAGTTTACAATTGTAGAAAACCATAGAAGTATATGAAACAGCCAGTAATATTTACTGTCCATGTATGTCATTCTGTATTGATTAACTGGTTGATTTATTGGGAATACACCTGTAAATGGGGAGGACAATACCTTCAACATTAAAGGTACATGCCCACTCAGTAGGCACAGACTATTCTTTATAGATAGTTTCGTATATTCTGTAGATATGACATTTTCAGGCAAAATAAACATTCATTCACCATAACACCCCATGTAATGATTGGCATTACTATACAATGTATATCATATAAAGTATAATTAAAAAAGATCATGCCTCATTTGCATATGAAAAATAGCCTAATAACACCGCGAGTCACTATGAGTAAAATAAATATTACTAAATAATTATATCTGTATAGCGGGCACTCCTAATATTTTAGAACTAGTGGAATGGTGACACAATTATACACTTATTTAATTCCTATAAAGAATAGTTTTGCCTACTGAGTGGGCATGTACCTTTAACTTACATTAAAATTAGTGCACAGTCGATGGCGCGCCATGTCAATATACACACTTTTCCCAAATGCTAAGTCGAAAATGGTGAGATACTCCATGATCGGGAGGTCGAATCAAAAATCGAAATTCACGTTGCGCATCTACACACATTATCATAAGGAAGGCCACACCAAGTTTCAAGTCCCTATATACCTTATTACTGTTAAAAAGTTTTACAGGACGGACGGACGGACGGACGGGATGGACGGACGGACGGATGCCCATTGGAGACCACCTTCAAGGGTAGCGCTTGGAAGTCTGCTACATGGACAAAATGGATATGGTAGAGCGGGGTCGGGTGTTTTCGGCTGTCTAAGACGGAAAAATACACTCTGTACAAATCCACAAGTGATTCTAGCGTGTCTTTGATGGTCAATTCTTGTTTGTACATACATGAACCACCTTTCTAAACAATGTACAAAACAATTCAAATGCGCCCGGGTATGAAGATTGTGTAATTTAGAAAGATACAAAACTCACATTCATCACCATTGTTTGTAAGAAAAAGCCACGCGAAGTCGTAATGTTTTACTCGCCTATACAACGTACGTGTTGCAGCCTGTCGAAACCGCTGCTTGGGGTGGGTTTTCGGCATAGATGTTTCCAGTTGCTAATACATTAACATAAATCATTTTTTTTGGGGAGGGTGACTTTTTTGTTACTGATTGAAAATTACTTACTTTAAACTATTTGTTTAGATGTAATGTGCTTAATAGCCAAAAGTTCGTCGGCAGCAAAACGTGGAACAGACAGTAGGTATTTTTCATGTCGGCTGTACTCGGTCACCTGTATGATTGCTGTCTATGTCACGCTAACCTTCATTGGAATGTGACAAGCCTTAACTTACAATATCGGTATTCCAATATGCAGACACACTCCGATAAATCTGCATTCATGTATACAACCATGTGTTACGTACATATTGCACCATATTTATGCAAGTCTTTGTTTACAGATGTTGTTCTATGGAAAACGATTTAATTAGTATTAACAATACTCTCTGCACTGTATGGAACGCCAAATCTACATAAACTCAAATATATATTGCTAGCAACAAATATTTGGAGCTAGCGATAAATATTTGGAGAGCTCACGAAATCATTTGGAGCTATCTCTAAATCATTTGGAGAGCTCTCGAAATCATTTGGAGAGCTCTCGAATTCATTTGGAGATATCTCAAATTGATTTAGAGAGGGCATTATAAACTTGATTTGATGCTAGCTCCAAATACCACTCCACGTGGGAACTGGAGGAAAAAAACAATACGCGCTCCCTTCCCGCGCTTTTAAAATCTCTGTACGCATGTGCACGATAACTTAAAGTTAGACAACTGAGACATAATTAATGAGTCTCGGTAGTCTCCGTTTATAATAATGCTATATTAATCGTTTTCCCGCAGAAATAGGTGCTTTATTCTTCCTATGTTTCGGTCAAAATGTGGTTATTATATGATATACTAATGATATATTGTAGAAAAAGTATATAATATAATCATAAATGTTATTTTTAATGAAGATTTGGGTATATTTGGGTAAATCGTGCTGCGTAATTCAATGCGTAATTCAATAATTCAGGGAGACATCGTTTTCATAGTTTCAAGCGATTTATGCTAGCTCCAAATAATATATATATTGCTAGCTCGAAATGAATTAGAGATAGCTCGAAATGATTTCGAGAGCTCTCCAAATGATTTCGAGAGCTCTCAAAATGATTTAGAGATAGCTCCCAATGATTTAGAGAGCTCTCCAAATCAAAATTATATAATGCTCGCTACAAATGATTTCGAGAGCTCTCTAAATGATTTCGAGATATCATTAATTGATTTCGAGAGCTCTCCAAATGATTTCGAGAGCTCTCCAAATGATTTAGAGATAGCTCCAAATGATTTAGAGAGCTCTCCAAATCAAGTTATATAATGCTCGCTACAAATGATTTCGAGAGCTCTCTAAATGATTTCGAGATATCATTAATTGATTTCGAGAGCTCTCCAAATGATTTCGAGAGCTCTCCAAATGATTTAGAGATAGCTCCCAATGATTTAGAGAGCTCTCCAAATCAAAGTTATATAATGCTCGCTACAAATGATTTCGAGAGCTCTCTAAATGATTTCGAGATATCATTAATTGATTTCGAGAGCTCTCCAAATGATTGCGAGAGCTCTCCAAATGATTTAGATATAGCTCCAAATGATTTAGAGAGCTCTCCAAATCAAATGTTATATTGCTCGCTCCAAATGATTTCGAGAGCTCTCCAAATGATTTCGAGATATCGTTAATTGATTTCGAGAGCTCTCCAAATGATTTCGAGAGCTCTCCAAATATTTATTGCTAGCTCCAAATATTTGTTGCTAGCAATATATATTTGAGTTTATGTAGATTTGGCGTTCCATATGTGTCGCAAATGTAAAACTCATGGGGAAATGAACTTTCGACACATGCGCAATATAAGATATCAACTTAGGTTTAAACGTGTTTACTGATGGGGGGCGGTGACACTTCTCTTCAAGGTGCCCCTCTACTATAACATTGGCGCATGATACGAATGCGTAATTAAAATGATGCGGCCAGCCAAAGATTCCTCAAGGTGCTATTACACGTGTGTGTCGTATCAGCTTTTATGAAATGGGTTATAGCACATCATAAGAAGGTTTTCATGTGATACGCACGCGCACGATCTGACTACGGACGTTCACGAATTGCAATCACACACACGCAATGTATGGCTACGGACTTGAAATTAACGATAGGTAGAATCGACATAGATACATACACCCATATTCAATAATGAAGCACAGCAGGAAGATAGCAGTTTCTCTGTATGTGCTACTCGTGATATCGTTGGGCCTAACAGGTTGCTATATTTCGGTATTAAACAACCCGTTTAGTGACACACTTGGATCAAAGAGCAAGATACATGATGCAAATCAAAGATCAAAAGTTAAGAACATTCCAATAATATATAAATCAGGTAAGCCACGTGTTTTCTACATACATGTATTTTACCGAGTAGTTAGAAGTTGCATTATGCAATATTAATTTATTGCATACTAGGAAAAACACGGATCATATATGTTTTAGTTTAACTGATGTAACGGTGGAGATTTCTGAAAGAATTGTACCAAGCATGAAATTAAGTGCTGTCAAACCATGTTTTTTATTGAGAAAAAAAAAGACAGATTTTAATTTTAAATTAACTTGGATTAAGCAGGACTTATTGTGACGTCATAGATGACACATTGATACTTACTTTTATTTACATTAAATATCTTTATTTACATTATTTAAATGAGCGTACTGTGATGTCACAGCTGATTTGCATACAATATGCAGAAATTAAAGACCTTTATAACTTGTATTGTGACAGACATGGAATATTTGCATGCGGTTTCCCCCGATTGACCAGGGTCGGGTCCAGCAATTGGGGAACGGGGGGGGGGCGTCTAGTTGCAAACGATAACTCTTGCAATCTACTCCCGTAGATCTATGCACTACTGTGCACTTTCCTGTGTTTTATGGCATTAAATTCAGACACTCCAACTGGTGGTAAACTGTGATATATGTAAACTCCGTGGCTGAAAACGAGGGGGGTGGGGGGGTTGCAACGCCCGAAAAAAAAACACCCCTCCCCGTCCAGATCCGCCCATTTTGACTATAATGTGAATAGGAAACACAACTGCATCCAAGAGGCCCTTTAAAGGTACATGCCCACTCATTAGACACAAAATATTCTTTATAGGAATTAAATAAGTGTATAATTGTGTCATTATTCCAATTACAAGTGCCCGCTATACAGATATTATCATTTAGTAATATTTACTGATAGTGACTCGCGGTGTTATCACGCTATTTTCATATGAAAATGAGGCATGATATTTTTTAATTATTTATACTAATTAAATTCGTCACCTGAATTTTTTTTTTTCGACAGATTATAAAGTATGATCATTGCACATCAATAGATAAATAGTAATTTCCGTTAACATTTCAAGGAAACACGGTTATCGCCCCTGATATCAGTGTATAAATTTAAATCGATATAAAATGTATAATAATGCCAATCAGTACGTGGGGTGATGGTGACAGATTGTTTATTTTGCCAGAAAATGTCTCAGATCATGTCTCTGATATAAAGAACATCATGTGCCTATTGACTGGGCATGTACCTTTAAATAACAGCAGCCGAAAATTGGAAATTATTCTAAAGTTCTGTCAAACCTGACAAAAAGATTAAAAATAACAGCAGCCGACATTTGGAAATGATTGTAATGTGCTGTCAAACCATGTTTTTATGGAGAAAAAAACCCAGACAAATCATTAAATAACACCAGCCGACAATTTATGTTTCCCCCATTATACGTGTTAATAACTGGCCACCAAATTGATAAATTGCGTATGATTTTGTTTGTGCACACTGATGAAATTTTGTACAATTGTAGACGATAGACTGGCAGAAGTTTGAATCCATGGTGTCATATTTTGAATTATTATGTGACTAAGTATTTCAGTCATTCTCATTGGTGATTATAAACAAATTTAATGTAGACCTCTGAACGGTTTATTTACACGAATAAGCACTCTCGGACCGCGAGACCGGTCCGAGATGTGTTTATTCATGTAAACAAACCTATTGTTCACCTCCTTAGAGCGCATGCGTAAATCTAACACATTTTGAAAAAAATATTTTAAAATTTAAAAAACATTTTGTTTTAAATAATTATTGAAAATTGTGTGAAACCAAAAAAATAAGAAAGTGAACAAATTTTTTTTCGGCCGGATATTTTGAAAAAAATATTTTAAATTTGACAAAACATTTTATTATAAATAATTATTGAAAATTGTGAGAAAGAAAAAAAAAGTGAACAAATGTTTTTTCGGCCGGATATTTTTTTGAAAAAAATATTGGCCAGAAATATTTATATGTCACAGACATGAGATATTTACGGACATGATATTAGTGATGTTCACCGACGCCGAAGGCGTCACTTTTCGAAGTGACTTTTCGAAGGTCCGTAAATCTCATGTACACCGACTCAAAAGACAATAATTGTTTTATTATATGACACGTTTTGGCCCCATATTAAAATATTTCTGGCCAATATTTTTTTCAAAATATCCGGCCGAAAACAAATTTGTTCACTTTTGTTTTGGTTTCACACAATTTTCAATAATTATTTAAAAAATGTTTTTTAAATTTTAAAATATTTTTTTCAAAATATCCGGCCGAAAAAAAATATGTTCACTTTTTTTGGTTTCACACAATTTTCAATAAGTTTTAAAATAATTATGTTTTTCAAAATGTGTTAGACTTACGCATGCGCTCTAAGGAGGTGAACAATGGGTTTGTTTACATGAATAAACGCATCTCGGACCGGTCTCGCGGTCCGAGAGTGCTTATTCGTGTAAACAAACCGTTCAGAGGTCTACATTCAATTTGTTTATAATCACGTGGTGGTATTTCGGCCAATGAGAATGACTGAAATACTTAGTCATATAATAAATGTATTTATTGTGCATGAAACTATGTATGGTGTATGCAACTATTTGTGGTGTATAAACTATATGTATGGGGTATATCTATGAAATAGCAGTCCCAGAGGAAATGAAAATCACGATGAAGTACAATACACGACATGACAGCAAGCGTACAGCCTTGGAACGGCCCGTGAACACAACTTTGTTATTGTGTAACCAAATATGTATATAGCCTTGATAACGTAGCAAGAATGATATTCGCATGTTATTTTTCTGCTGCTCTGACAGTTATTCATTTTTGTTATGCAATGTACGTCGGACAAAATCGATGCCGAGATTCAGTTATCCAACTGTGAAGACATGACATTTTCAAGATGACCGTCAGATGTTAATATACGATCGTGATTAATTCAGCCATTTAAAAGTGCAGTTTGTGATGTGCATACTTCGGAAATGTTAATACATAGAGGATATTCCATCGTACATTTTGAATAGCGGGAAATAATACACGAGTGAGCGTCGGCTTCCGCGTCGTATTGACAGGATATCAAAAATGTTTCACGGCACCGTGTTTCACGGCACATACGCTCTGTGTTGACGGATAAATAGAGGTTTTCGTTTTACAATATAACATAATTTATTCTGGCTAATAACATAACTTACTTTTTTTTGTCACATACACATATTATTCAATACAGTACAATGAATCAATAAATAAACAGAAAATAGTTCATATATAATTGAATTTATTGAGGAGCTGAGAATATGAAACCTGAAGGAAAATATCGAGTGATTGTATTAATTGAACTAGTTTGAAGGCGTGATAAGAGATAGCAGATTGCAGCCACAGAGACATTCGTGTTTAGAAGTCCACGCGTTTACCGTTTGCGGTCGTCGTCGATGCAATAGTTAATAGATATGTATACGGGTATACAGATCTGATGGCATACGCCCGGCGTCGTATACTCAGATGAGTATAATTGTCACGCCAGGGTGACACTGGGATAGTGCATTGTTGTGTCGGAACACCAAGCACGTTGTGGAAAGAGACAGCAAGGTATATAGTTACAATGATGATGTATTTACAAATAATGATATACACAAATAATGAATATTCAAGACAGTACGGACAATGTCCTCTCGATGGTTCACCAAAGCACAGTCACACAACCAAGGCAAAGACACGATTCTGGGACAGGTAAGTATCGTATAACAATGTTCATCACGTTCAAGATACGAACTTAGAGTTTCTGTTATCAAACTCAGGTTTCCGCCATGATGACGGTGACGTTTTATGACGTCGTTCAGTTACATTACTTAGAAGTATTAACGACATAACATGGGTAGACGTCCTTTGATATTCATCTCGTCGCTACGCCCTGGTCCACACGAAGCAGAGTCCACGCTGGTACACGGTGTCGTGTAGTGGACCCCAGAATAGTATCGGTGCAGCGTACTGGTTCTACGCAATAACACCCGATAGACTTGCCGTCGCTGGTTGCCTGGCTGGCTGGCTGACTGGCTGGGACTACAAACCACCAACGGTGTTGTTACCAGAGTGTAACGTGCTATAGTCTCCATAATAGTCACAGTAGTGCACATGAAATCATTAGTATGATTGCATGGCAATACTAAACAATTTCTTAAATTGCAATGAAGAATCATTCTAAATTGCAATGTTCACAAAGATATTTTCACTATTTGGAAAAAGGGGGCTGATGGAATTCATATGTCGGATCAGACTGCACGTGGCCAACTGCGCTAATTTAATAAGAGCAACTATGCAAAGTATTTTCCTGTGCGGACTCACAGTATTACATTAATAATGATAAACACTGTAGACTCTAATCAGACTGTCGGATTCCACAGGCTGACCTAAAGCATCCGTAATTGAAATAAATTATACTTCACATCATGTCCTTATTACAGCATACTGGCGTATAAATCAGTGCATTTAGAGCAGAACTGTCTGATCTGGTCTATCCTGGTCGCAATAGCATAATCACTATTTACCATTCACGGTGTACGTACATGACTTACTAAAATAAATGTACAGACGACTGGGGTTGGAGTTTTACATGTTTCCAACATAGAGTAAATGAAAATCATCCAGAAAATTCACGTTACATTTGTTACAAGTCAAAATTGGCAATATTCTCATGTATAGTACAGGACGCATGACTGATATTGGACTGAATCGTAAAATAAAATGCATAGCTAAACTTTAGTAAACATTTCAATCGTGTTCGCCTTTCGTTTACAAATGTAATAAATTGCTACTGCAATAAATCGGAGTGACATGCACAAAACACATGTATTGAGAATAATATGCCATTACAAAACTCACGGAATGCTCCGACATGCGAGACCTGTACTCGTTATCATTTACACATAAACATGAATTATTAATGATTCAGTTTGATTTGATCAAGGGAGATAATCTACACAAGCGGATACATGCCATACGGCTTTTATTGACCAAGCATTTGGTCGAAATGAGTCCAAATAACTCAGGTAAACGAAATAAGGCAGTATTATCGAGGATACGATAATAATGCGGTGAATTGCCGGTCTTGGCACGAGTTGGACGTTATCCTACTGACCTCCTGCATTACGGTCGACGTAAATTGAGATCCGCAATCAGTCAATAATTCCTCTCACGTCGTGATCGTTGTTGGTGATACTTTTGATAACGTCAAAACGACGTCAATCCCATCTAAAATCGACGTATAAACGTCAGCGTCGTATTTTGCATTGACTGACGTTTCTAGCGCAAACATACAATTATGTACATAATACAATGGTTGTCTGTATCATAATCATTAGTAAATATAATGCGAGCACCATGTGGGTGTAATAATACATGATAATATGAATAATACATTTGAATGCACCAGGTCTATGCACATGCTCATGGCCAGGGATTGAGCTAGATATTTTAAAGTTGGTATTTTTCTGTTATCTTCATATGCGACCGCTACAAAAGGGACACCAATGGAAAGAGGACAAAATTCACATTTCGTAATTGCAATATCACTATCGTACAGCAAATTTAGGCATACCCTTCATACTACACAATCTACAGAAACCTTTTAAAAATGTACAATAGCGACGTAATTTGCGGCGTGTGACGTTTTCAATAGACATTTTAAAGTGCCTGTTTTTTATTATGTTTATGTGCGACTGCCACAAAAAGTACTCTACTAGAAAGAAGACAAAATGCAAATTTTGTAATTACAATATGAATTATTTTATAACAAATGCTGGCATATATTCCATACCCGACAAGCTTCGTTTACGCTTAAAAGAATGTAAAATAGTGACGTACATCGCAAGATGTGAAATTTCCACTAGACATTTTGAAGTATGTATTATTTTATTAAGTTTATGGGTAACCACCATGAAATTTACATTAATAGAAAGGAGATAAAATTCTTATTTGGTAATTACAACAGTATTATCGTGCAAGAAAGTTAGACAGAAATTTCTTATCACATAAACGAAGGCAACGTTTTATAAAACACACAATAACGACGTAATTTGCAAAGTGTGACATTTCCACTAGACATTTTAAAGTGCGTAGTTTTTTATGATGTTTAGGTACGATCGCCAGACAATGTACACGACTAGAAAGAAGTTACAAAACACATTTTGTGGTTACAATATAATTATCATGCTATATAAATTCGGCAAATACTTTGCATCACACAAACTACAGTAACTTTAAAAAATGTTCATTCGCGACGTAATTTGTAAAGTGTGACATCTTCACTAGACATTTTGAAATGCGCAGTTTTTCATTCATTTTCTACACGGATCCCACACATTGTATTTCACAAGAAAGACTACAAAATACACATTGTATAAGTTTAATTTTATTTAGTTAATTGAATGCGTGACTTGAATTTTCTTCCATTGACTTTTCTAATGTTTAAAATAAAATACGCATTTACGACATTGTGACAAAATGTAACACCTATTGTAGCATACATTATAAATATATCGATAACGTGTTCAGATTTCCCACTGAATGTTATAAAACAAACTATTTATACCCTAATGAAAAGTGTGCATCTAAGCAATATGCATAATATATATATCCGAAGTAGTTGTTTAGTCGCCTCGCTTTGCGAATGAAAGTATGTTCCTGCTAACGTTTTTCATGAGTGACATACTTCTCCAAATTACAAATTCGTCTCTTATTTATTGATTTGGCAACGAACTGACAAACCATTTATAATTTGACAACTTAACACAACACAAATAGTTATGTATGATAAACTGGCCTTAAATTATTAAGATATTTTGATTATCAATATATCTTAACTTCAGATGTGGGGTATTTATTTTCGATTTTTCACGTGTCTACACTGGTTTACTTCACCGCAAAAACGACGTAATTCTAAAATAACTCACTTGACATAATACTTCACGGACATACGCATTTCACATCTTAACCCTAAGGCCTATCAAAAAAAGTGTTTGTTTAGGGGGACGGGCTCAAAATCAGTAGGTATGGTAGGTTGGGATTTTTTTTTTTTATATAAATGAAGCTGTAAATCGTTAAATACAACATGTACCTTGTTTACTTTATATGCCATTAGTTGTAGTATGAATATTAATTAAGCTCACAATTCATTGTATATTCTGGTGGATACTTTGCATCAAAGGAACACACAGAATGCACATGAAACTGTACATCCTGTATGGAATATAATATATTATGTCAAAAATTATCAATTGTAGTGTTTAATTCAAACCCAAAAGCCATCTGTAAATGCACATGAACTAGTGTTGAGAATAAATAAGACCTGACCCAAAACTTAATCCATGGTTTAATACCGAGGACAGTGATGCACAGTGTTTTTTTGTTTGTTGGGGCTTAACGGCCGTTCAACAGCTAAGGTCATTTAAGGCCGGGTCAATGGGTTTAGTACTAAATCCCATATATTGCCTGTACAAATGGGGGGAAAATCCCAAAATCAGAACAGAATATTTACAATAAGAAAACTATATATTCAGCCCTGAAATCAGAATAATCCTGATTTGATGTCTGATTTCCATACGTGCACTGCTCGCAATACAATGGTATCATGTCCGCAAACACTGATGAACTAGCTATATAGGGAAAATGTCAAATGTTCGTCTTTCTGGAGAATGTTGGCATACATCTATGTTTATATGTAACAAGATGCGAGTCCCACTAGACGAAACCCCAGCCATCGTGCCAATTGGCAATTTCTGTTGTTGTTGTTGTTGATTGTAGGCTTACGGTGCTGTCCGGTGATTTCGCGCAGCTAAGGAAACAATAACGTAACCGATCTATAACTATCGCATATTCAGACCTACAACTTTATATGCATAATAACTCGCCATTTCGCCGTATTTCTACGAATTATCATGCAATAAAACAAAGTGCATCAATGTAAACGGCCCATTTGTGAACTCACATTGGGTATTCCCCGAAAATCTGGATGTCCGGTGTACTTGCGCAGTGCGATTTTAGTGACGTCAGTTAATTATATTTGTCTATCGTGGCCAATACACGCCAACATGACTGTCATTTCTACGTTCAGGGAATAGAGCTGGGACGGGTAGTAATATTGGACCCTGGTACCCAGGACCCTATTACCCGCGAGTACCCGAGTACCCGGTGTTCAATTATTTCCCTTGGAATAAAATACATACTACTTCCATTAGAGTTGTGTTTCCTTTGTCCCATGACCTCCGGACATCATTATGGCCAGTAACACAAACAAAAGCCAAGTTTGGCAATACTTTTCTTTAATTCAAGAAAAACAAAAAACAAAATGCAATCTGTGCGACCTGGAGTTAAGTTACCGAGGTGGGGGAACAATGATATGCAGCCTGGCATGTAAGAGTTCGTTTATAAAACCCATATAAATGAATGTTTAAAGAACTTAATGTTATGTGCAAATTACCCGCGGGTAACGGGTAACGATTTTGTACCCGGGTAGGAGCGATACCCTTCCCGGGACCCGGGTACTCGAGTACTCGTCCCAGCCCTATCAGGGAAGGGGGTCAATAAGTCAGCATGTGATAAATTACAGTCAGGGAACAAATTAATGACAGTATAACACATCCAGCGTAGATTAAT
>JAQRGA010001701.1:0-10983 GCA_029237695.1 Conchocele bisecta
CTACCTGTGTGAATGTTATGGAGAATCACTGACCTGCTCCACTGTGGTGGTGACGGCCTCACTGTAGGGAATAGCAGGACAATGAACACTAGGGTCTACTTGAGTCAATGTTATGGAGAATCACTGACTTACTCCATTGTGGCGGTGACGGCCTCACTGTAGGTAATAGCGGGACAATGAACACTAGGGTCTACATGAGTCAATGTCATGGAGAATCACTGACCTGCTCCACTGTGGCAGTGACGGCCTCACTGTAGGGAATAGTAGGACAATGAACACTAGGGTCTACCTGGGTCAATGTTATGGAGAATGAGGCATACAGTATGGAATACATCAAGGGAATAGCAGGACAATGAACACTACTATCTCATTCTCATTTTTCTGCTGACAAACTTTCGGCTATTAAGCACATTCAATATAAACAAGAGTGCCGAAGGTCACAATATACACCCGTCGTGGCAAGGCCAGTCAACAAGGGGAAATAATGCATCTTGATAAACATGTAAACCAAAATTGGTTACGATCCGTCAACTCGACTTATTTAGTGGACAAGGATACGGAGTCCGAAAATTAAAAATGGCCGCTAAAAGGAGAATAAGTCATCGCAATCAACAATCATAATCAATATGCTTCTTTGTCTTGCCATGATAAACATGTATGCCGATTTTTTTGGTTTCGATCGGTGAAGTAGAACTTGAGTTATTGCGTGGACATGGATACAGATTGCGAAAATTAACAAAAGCTGTATGAGAACAGCTTAGCTCGACTACGAGGGTTGTCGATGTACACATAGCTTGAGAAACAAGGTGGCCGCGGCCCGCATAAAAACCTTAACCAAGGTTGACTAAAAACCTTAACCAAGGAAATTAACTAAGTAATTCAAGGTTAAATGTAGGTCAATGTCAGATATAGGTCAGGGGTCATTGATGTACATCACTAGGAGATGAAGTTTTCCAAGTATGGTTGCTGTAGGCCCAGGAGTATTCCATATACAAGCTTGACTAAAAACCTTAACCAAGGGGAAATAACTAAGTAATCCAAGGGTAAAAGTAGGTCAAGGTCAAATATAGGTCAGGGATTATTGATGTACATCAATAGGAGATGAAGTCGTCCAAGTATGGTTGCTGTAGGTCCAGGAGTATTCCATATACAAGCTTGACTATAAACCTTAAGCAAGTTTGAGTACAAACCTTAACCAAGGGGAAATAACTAAGTAATTCAAGGTTAAATATAGGTCAAGGTAAGATATAGGTCAGCGGTTATTGATGTACATCTCTATGAGAAAATGTTATCCAAGTATGGTGTATGTATATACAATAGTATTCCATCTACAAGCTTGACTAACCTTAACCAAGGTTCACTAAAAACCCTAACCAAGGGGAATTAACTAAGTAATTCAAGAGGAAATGTAGGTCAAGGTCAAATATACATCAGGGGTTATTGATGTACATCCCTATGAGAAAGGGTTTTCCAAGTATGGTGTCTGTATGCACAATAGTATTCGATCTACAACCTTGACTAAAAACTTTAACCAAGGTTTACTAAAAACCTTAACCAAGGGGAATTAACTAAGTAATTCAAGGTTAAATGTAGGTCAGGGTTTGTTGATGGACATCACTAGGAGATGAAGTTGTCCAATTATGGTTGGTGTAGGGCCAGGAGTATTTCATCTACAAGCTTGACTAAAATCCTTAACCAAGGTTCACTAAAAACTTTAACCTTTAAGGGGAATTAATTAAGTAATTCAAGAGGAAATGTAGGTCAAGGTCATATAGATCAGGGGTTATTGATGTACATCCCTATGAGAAAAGGTTGTCCGAGTATGATGTATGTATGCACAATAGTATTCCATCTACAAGCTTGACTAAAAACCTAACCAAGGTTGACTAAAAACATCAACCAAGGGGAATTAACTAAGTAATTCAAGCTTACATGTAGGTCAAGGTCAAATATAAGTCAGGGGTTGTTGATGTACATCACTAGGAGATGAAGTTGTCCAAGTATGGGTGTTAGGGCCAGGAGTATTACATATACAAGCTTGACTAAAAAACTTAACCAAGGCGTGACGGGACGCCGACGGTGATGCCGACGCTGACGCCGGGGTGACTACATAAGCTCTCACTATTCTTTGAATAGTCGAGCTGAAAATGGCTTCTTCGTCTTGCCGTGATAAACATGTATACCGAATTTGGTTATGATCGGTCAAGTAGAACTTGAGATATTGCGTGGACAAGGATACAGTGCGAAAATTAAAAATGGCCGCCAAGGGGAGATAAATCATCGGAAATAAATAGGCTTCTTCGTCTTGCTGTGATACACATGTACACCGAATTTGGTTACGAGCGGTGAAGTAGAACTTGAGTTATTGCGTGGACAAGGATACAGAGTGCAAAAAATAACAAGAAACGAGGCAAAGCCACGAAGGCCAGGTTTTTTCAAAGCATAGACACTTGGATAACATAATTATACCCACTTTGTGTAGACTAGATGGCCGCGGCCTGCATGTCGCGCCTTGGGGCGAGGCATGGACACTAAAAAAAATAGATATAGTAGATGGAAAAACTTTAACGAAAAAACTTTCACCGGACACACGGACGTACGGACGGACGGACGGACGTATGCCAAAATGCCGAAGATATCGCGCTTTCCGCAAGCGGGTGCGACAATTATGATAAACACCCATGTGAAGTATCGAGGTAATGGGTGAAGCAGTTGCAGAGATATAGTACACGAAAACACTTTAACAAAAAAATTCAAAGTAATTTGACCTTGACATTGGGCACAGGGGCCGCACGGTTGGGGGTTAGAATGAAAATATGGATGATGATAAACACCCATGTGAAGTTTCAAGGTAATGGGCGAAGCAGTTGCAGAGATATAGTATAACGAAAAAGTTTTAACCAAAAAATTTAACCAGACGTACGTTAAAAAGTTAACGTTGAAAATGGCTAAGTCAATTACGTAGGTGAAGGTAAAAAAATGGTCACATGTTGGATAGTTGTATGTGGTAGGCTCCCCTTGATTATGAAGCTGTGAAAGTTTGGTGGTCCTAGGTGGTAAAGTAAGAAAGAAATGTACTCAAACACGAAAACTTAACATTGATTGTGGTACGGCCCGCGCCCGCCGCCCGCCCCCCGCCCGCCCGCCCGCCGCCGCCGCCCGCCGCCCGCCGCCCGCCCGCCCGGCTTTCGCCAATCCAATAGCCTGGATTTGTTTTCAAAAAAACCTGGCTAAAAATGGCCACCTAGGGAGATAAGTCATGGGACATGTTTTAAAATCAATAGGCTTCTTCGGCTTGCCGTGATAAACATGTACACCAAATTTTGGTTACAATCCGTCAAGTAGAACTCTAGTTGTTGCGTGGACAAGCTGTGCCCGCCCGCCCGTACAAGATGAATACATAATACTTCCCATTTTTTCAAACGGGCGTATACAAATTGTGAGGGTGACTTTTTATGATGAAAATGTACTTACATTTATATATTTTATAGAAGATTTAATCTGTTTAATTGCCTAATCGGCAGCAAAATGTGGAATAGACAGTAGGGTCTACCTGCCAATGTTATGGACAAATGTTGGTCATACAGTACATAATAGAACAAATCAGCAGAACTAAAAGTATTATACATGTATGTGTGTTCCTAATGCATACATTTTAAACACATGGCTTATGAGTAATGTTCTGTCGGATACTGGCCCACGTTACATTTCTCCAGTCACAGACACATTGTATGAAATTACTGTAAATTTACAGTGTCTTTAAGTCCTCATCCAGCATTTTCCTTAACCAGTTCGCTGCTGAATTACATTCTGTTGTCTGCTGTTCATATTCTATTTCCAATTTTCCTCATTAAAAACATGGTTTTACCTCAGCCAATCGATGTACCCGAGACAATGTACGCACCTAAGCAAAGAAATCCTAAGCAATCTGAATTCCAAGTTGGTAACACTATTGGTTGATCAATGAATAATTCTCTATATATTAAATCATGTTTGCAAAACATGCTGTATGAGACATGAGCCGAGTTGCGGAAACATTTACGTTCATGGAATTATTTGTGTTGTCAATGTGAGGATGAATTCTTACAATTAAGGCGAAGTGTTATGCTGACAGAATCCAGGACGTCTGCCGTAGGTGTGTATGACGGCTGGCATATATAGCCGACGGCGTCGTTGGCCCGGGTCGGCTTGAATGTGTAGGTGGCGGTGACAGTATACCGATCTCCACCCCCCGTTACCGTGCTTGAGCTGCTCAGGGCTGTATACGGTCTGGTTCCGCTGTACCAGGTCACGTTCGGCGCAGGGTAGCCTCCACTGGATGTACATGTCAGTGTCAGGGACAGGCCTTCAGTTCCCACCACGATGCCACCAGGCTGTAGGTTGGAGATCACTGGGGTCTGTGGGCTGACTGTAATGTTATTGTAAAAACCCAGAATAATGTACATGTCAGTGCCAACGGCCGACTTTCAGTTCCCACCACGATACAGCTCGGCTGTAGGTTGGAGATCACCGGGGTCTGTTGGCTGGACTGTAATGTTATTGTATATACCCAGAATAATGTACATGTCAGTGTATGGAACGCCATGAATACTTGGTAACGAGAACCCGTCACTTGGTAATGTGGTCCCGTCATTGGTAATGTGGTCCCGTCACTTGGTAATGTGGTCCCGTCATTTGGTAATGTGCTCCCGTCATTGGTAATGTGCTCCCGTCACTTGGTAATGTGCTCCCGTCATTTGGTAATGTGCTCCCGTCACTTGGTAATGTGCTCCCGTCATTGGTAATGTGCTCCCGTCACTTGGTAATGTGCTCCCGTCATTTGGTAATGTGCTCCCGTCATTTGGTAATGTGCTCCTGTCACTTGGTAATGTGCTCCCGTCACTTGGTAATGTGCTCCCGTCATTTGGTGCTAACTTCATTCTGTGGTTCCAGATAAATTCCGGATAAATTATACTGAGGGATTTGACATGTAGCACCGGAAATATCAAGCATTTATATAACCCTACTACGTGTGATATTTCATGAAATTTTTTTTTTTTAAAAATCGATTGTTTCTGTAAATGACGTCGAGAGTTGACGAAATGTTCAGAGATACGCATTATCCTCTTGTGCTGACTTTGGAAATCAATTTCTTTGGGTGGGATTATTTCGCGTATTATAAGTGACAAAAGCCGCAATAGTGTCCTGTGTTATCTCCCCTGCCTGCGAATATTGCAATTTTGAAATGTTATTATAATTATTACATAAAACGTTTTCTACAGCAATAAGTATTTTATAAAAAAATAAATGTACTTGTCATATTCTGCTTTATGTGTAATTGTTAACATTTAGCATTCCAAACTGCGTGTATGAAACTGACTATACAAAAGACCATTACTTGAATAATTAGTTTTCGTTATATCAACCGCAAACTGACTTTTTCGTCGGATATGAGCAGACCGTGGCCGAGGGGTAACACCGTCGGACTGCCACCCTGGCGACCCGGGTTCGATTCAGGGTTCAGTTCTAGGGCGTCAGTATTTCTGAGATACTTTGTATTTCCTGCTCCACTAGTCCTTTCGGATGGGGACTTTAAAAGGCGGTCCTGTGTATCAGATTTGAAGGAGAGTCTGAACACGTTAAAGAACCAGAGGGGACTATTCTATACTCAACAAAACTAGAAGCGTCCCTGTTTTATAGCCGGTGTAGCTCTGTCTATGTATGTACCACATGTTCAAAGTACATGTATTTTAAACCGTGGCGATGTTCAGAATACGATCGTGTAGAGTTTAGCCGATACACACGGTTTACATAGCGGCCAGTGACCGGAACGTTGATTTCCATTCATGCGATAGGGGCTATTCGGAAAATTAAAAAACAAAAAAACTTTTTTTAATTTTTCACTGTTTTCGATATGCCACGGCTTTCCGAAAACGAGCGAAATCAGGCAATTTGGGATGCTTGCGGGGTGGGATGGCCGCCAGGGCGGTCGCGCCTCGGTTTGGTTGCTGTCGGAAGACGATTGATCGTCTTGCAGCCCGGTACCAGCAGACTGGGACTGTTCACGACCGGCAGCGACCTGGTAGGCCTCGTGTAACGACGGCTAGAGCCGATCGTTACATTACGTTGACGCACTTACGTCAACGTCGATTGACAGCCACAGTCACTGCTAGGCGATACGGTGTCTCAGGGCAGACCATTCGCAACCGGTTACGTCGTAACGCCCAACCAATCCGGGCACGCCGCCCGTACACTGGTCAGATAATGACCCAACGTCACCGTGCTGCCAGACTGTTATGGGCGCGACGTCATCTGAACTGGAGAAGGGCTGACTGGAACCGAGTTGTTTTGTTCACCGATGAATCTCGGTTCACAGTTAGTCATGCTGACGGAAGATTACGGGTATACAGGCGTAAAAATGAAAGATTCACCGATTGTTGCATTGTTGAGAAGAACAGGTTTGGGGGAGGGAGCGTAATGGTCTGGGGTGGGATCATGGAAACCGGAAGACAGATTTGGCTGTTGTACAGGGCAACA
Source organism: Conchocele bisecta (assembly GCA_029237695.1). Taxonomy (NCBI): domain Eukaryota; kingdom Metazoa; phylum Mollusca; class Bivalvia; order Lucinida; family Thyasiridae; genus Conchocele; species Conchocele bisecta. The sequence continues at coordinate 6,517 of JAQRGA010001701.1, forward strand.
TCAATGCACAACGTTATGTTGCAGATGTGCTAAATGCACATGCCTTACCATTTATCCGTCAGCATGGTCCTGGTGTGACATTGATGCACGACAATGCCCGCCCTCACGTAGCCAGGGTCACCACTCAATACTTACAGCAAAACAACGTCGACGTCATGCCATGGCCCGCGGTCTCCCCGGATCTCAATCCCATTGAGCACATATGGGATGAGCTGGGCCGCAAAGCACGAGCTAACCATCAGATTGACAATGTTCGCGATCTTACACGGGCGTTACAACGGGAATGGAGGAATTTGCCCAACGCACTGGTATTGCGTTACGTCACGTTGATGCGGCGTAGGATCATTGCATGCATTCATGCAAATGGTGGCCACACTCGGTACTAACGAGATTTACTGAATTTGCCACATTACTTATTGAAATTCCATCTCTAAACATTAAGTAACACATTTCTGAGTTTTTGTGATTTTTGATTTTGACCCCTACCGCCCTTGGCCGGTTATCTCTCGAATATTTAACAAGATATCCAAATGCAATTTATTGGCTTTGATACAGAAATGAATGAACTTGTTTTTTCCATTTTGATTTTTAAAAGTAACCCTTTGGTTTTTGATGAATCTTTCCTTAAACATGGAGGGACGTTTCTAGTTTTGCTCAGTATAGTAAGAGCTAGGCCTCTTGGGGCCGGTTTCCTCTGTATCAACCTCCTTCCTTTCTCCCCTTCTTGGGAGACGACATGCAAGGTCATCGAGCCAGTGCCATCGTTAAATCCAAGCATTTACATTTACATTTTTCGTCGGATTCCAATAATATACAGTGAAACCTATCTAAACCGGATCACAGGTGGAAGGTCCGGTTTAGAGAGGTTTCACTGTAAATCAGGCATTTGATTATTCTGAGCCATAGTCGTGTGCTATGTGATCATGGACAGGCATATTTAACCGGACATAAATGACTAAGAAACCCATCAACAATAAGATCACAGATGTTTCCTTGTAGTCAAATAAATACGACTCTTAACCGCTACCGTCCGTCAGTCATATTGGCTACACAGGAAAACGTTCCTCCCGCTTTCTGAGATGTAAATTTAATTCCGAGAGTCGGGTATGGACAGTCGATTTTTAATTTGTTTAAAACTCCCCGGGATGTCCGACTACCCTCTAGACACCATCGGGCGCTGAAGTCATTGATATGTGCAGCCATAGGCCTATCCAAATTCTAACCAAATTCAGGTCATTTACTTCTACAGAAAATAGTGCATTTGTTTCAATCACAGATTGCTTCAATTTCAAACACCAGGAATGTCGTTTAGTTCTTTGTGTTTGGTCATTGGTGAGTGACGTAATGTCTACATCAATAAATGACTTCACAATTAACTGTTACGTAAATAACGTCAATTAGATTCTGAACTAAATTCTCAAATAATTACAATGTATCTTTCTGACGGAACATGCATATGCATAATCTGTGATAGTTGACGATAGTAGCAAATTACGAGGTCACATGTCGGCTAATTATAGATTTAACATTGATAGTGGTGCGCGTTTGGTTTGTTCACTACATGTACATATCATAGTTTTATTCTGTTCATCGTTTGATAGTATTCATACTAACACTTGTAATACATTTAGTGCAAATTATCAGTAAATATACAGTTTACAGCAAGCACAGTCAATGAGTCTATGAACACGCATTTCTACTGTAGGCTGTTGTGTTGCATTGTACAAACGTCAGCGTTTCAATAACGTCATTTTCTCGATGAAGTTACTTTTTTTTTTTTTTTCCTTGGGTGATTGACATGGTGCTACAAAAAGTGAGATAAAACAAAAACTATGAAACATTTGGCATTTTCTTTTCAGCATATTGTTTTTGAAAGTGTCCGCATCAAAAAAATATAAAAACTGCAAATTGAAAATGTTGTCATTAAGGCTGGTTTTCACAGAGCGCGGGCACTATATATATAGAGTTATACCGACGAAAGCCGAAACACGCCGAATGCCTGTGATTTCGACGCTGTGTCACATTCGGTCGACATTTTCTCTGCCGAATCACAATCTGGCCTCTATCATTTGAATTATCTTTTGAAAACATTTACCTGGCCCATATCGATCGGTGTCATTTTGCCATGAAAAATATTGCATGAGCGCGCCGGTAAATCCCAATATGCATAATACAATTCCACGCAAGTTATCAAAATCCATCATTAGTTTCGAAACTGTGTGTTTACACGATGCGGATTCGTCCAAAGTGGCAAGCCTAAGTCAGCTGGCCGACATCAAACACACCGCGTGTCAAGATTCACAAACACAACGCCATATCAAATATCAACAATACCACGTCGGTTGCTGACGTCAGTTTCATATTCGTCACTAGACTGGTACCCTGTCATATGCGTGCCTAGTGAAACAATACTACCGGGAACCAGTCTATTTATGACACGGCAAACGTGTTTATGTGAATTGGGTCGCTATCTCTGACAAATCCCGGCTTATTGCATTAGCGGCCATACAAGGCGGTGGATTCGCGTAGTCTGCACATGGTTTACAATGTTCGCCAATCTCTAATTAAAAGCATCATAATTACGTCAGCGGATAATGCAAATTCGTCATAATTCAGTAATAATTCAGTAATATTTAGTAGATATTAGTAGATATTAGTAGATATTAGTAAATATTAGTAGATATTAGTAAATATTCAGTAATTAATTGATAACTTCATAATTTGTGGGTTGATCTGTCTTTAACAGAAGCTTGGCGTACTTAGTTTCCGAAAGCATCTGTCGAACCACCAGGCGCTCCTCGTGCGTTGGGATAACGTCGTTCTCTCGAAGACAGTTATCGAATGAGTCTCGGTCCTTGCAGTGAAAGAGGGCGATCCATTTTGTTTGCTCGCGCAGATCCTTGAGGACGGCGTTGTACTTTTGAGTGGAGATCCATACGCTTTGCCCCGCATGGCGGCCAGAAAATGCGAGCTCGGAGAGCATGTCTTTCTTTTTGGTCATCGCCGCCTTGGCCGAGCAGTCGTCAATCACGTATAGGGTGGGCTCTCCCCTGGAATCTTTGGTATAAACCACGCAGCCAATCGTAAAGCCTGTCGCCGGGGTCAATGTATACGTCAGGGTCGGTCCATATCCACGGGCGCCGCTGATAAGTCTCGTTGTGCCGCACAGTGGGACACAGGATCACAATGTGTCGAAAGGCATCGCGGTAGGAGACCTCGAGCAAGTCCAGGATCAAAACCGTTTTTCCGCATCCTGTCTGCCCACATACTATGGCAGAGTGGGCATCACAAACTTTGTTTGAAGGTTTTAAATCTTTAGATTTATATTTAGTAGAGTGCTGAGACGTATCGGCCGTCTTCGATGTTGAGTTGTACGTCTGAAATTATATATAAGTACACGTTCAATGGCCCAGCTACATCCGCCTCTTTGGTTATCTGGATCGTCACACCCTCGCTAGCGTTCTCAACTTGGCGTCCGCTACCGTGCATTTGGTCGTCGTCGCTGGCTCGCATGTCTAGCTATAACGCGTATTTGGAAGTCAGGAACTCCGCGAGGGAGACGTCCGAGAGTTGCAGGTCTCTGGCAACCGCGGCAACCTCCGGGGAGCGTTTAGAGCCGGCAGCAAACTGCATTCTGGCTTCGTCCCACTGCTGGTGCGCGCGAAGGCCCTGGCTGTAGAGCTGATTGGGGACTCCCTCGATCGTCACCTCGTCCTTCGTGATTTTGGGGTTTATAAAATTTGTCGTTTGTCTAACCCCGAGCGCGAACCGACCCTCCTCGAACAGCATCAGTATACCTTTCATCGAACGGGCGGGTACGTTGACATTAATATTCCATAATGTGTTGCTTTGTCTTTCGTCATCTTGCGGTGGCGAAGAACTCGGTCGTAAAGTATGGCAACGCGCCCGGCGTACTGGGTTCTGATCAATCGCGCGAGTTCGGGCAGCGTGACCATGTCATACCCCAGCGAAACATTATCGATCGCATACGTCGATGCCAGGTCGGTGGCTATGAGAACTCGGCCGTAGTCGTTGAACGTTAGTTCGTATTCGAGGCGGTCAGCCAAAGCGCTCTGATAGTAGGGCATGTGACTCTCCAGCAACTCGAAGTCGAGCGGGAGGTAGAAGCGGTTGCCGTAAGCGGCCGCGATCACGTTGTCGCTCGCGTTGTTATCTGCTTTGTTACCAGCCCCGATTCTAAGTTTGGTTACGTTCTTATTTTTGCTTGTGTCAATACCCTGATAGACCGCATTTTCGCGCTCTTGCGCCGTCTTCCACAGGTCCTGATAGCAATGGTAGACGTCGCTGTCGTCGATCAACATCACCTCATTACCAGAAATATTTATCATGGTCTTCTTAACGATGGCGCGACCCAGGTTCTGAACGACGGTTCGGTCCGCGTCCGTCGACGTCAGCGAAATAGTGAAAGTGAGGCGAACAGTCCCCGGCACAATGACGTCGTTAGCT